>JANFOE010003279.1:0-40000 GCA_025667525.1 Glebionis coronaria
ACCGGGTTACCGATTCGACCATCGGGTCAATTAATAAATCATTAACTATCTATCGCTAGGCAATTATTGGGTCACGAGTTCGACCATCGAATTAATTAGCATATCATTAATTATATGTCTTTAGGCAATTCTGCTGCTATGCGCGGGTAATCGCCTAGTATATATATATATATATATATATATATATATATATATATATATATATATATATATATATATATATATATATATATATATATATATATATATATATATATATATATATATATATATATATATATATATATATATATATATATATATATATATATATATATATATATATATATATATATATATATATATATATATATATATATATATATATATATATATATATATATATATATATATATATATATATATATGTGTGTGTGTGTATATATATATATATATATATATATATATATATGTGTGTGTATATATATATATATATATATATATATATATATATATATATATATATATATATATATATATATATATATATATATATATATATATATACATATATATATATATATATATAATATATATATATATATATATATATATATATATATATATATATATATATATATATATATATATATATATATATATATATATATATATATATATATATATATATATATATATATATATATATATATATATATATATATATATATATATATATATATATATATATATATATATATATATATGTGTGTGTGTGTGTGTGTATATGTAACACCCATTTTGATAATGGAAATGTCATACGTAATTATGGCGTGTCATCAAAGCATACAAGGAAAAATGTCTGAACATTACATGACCATAAAAGGAAAATACCGGAATCAAACATCGGTAGTCCAAAGTAAAGCTCATCACTCACAAACATAAGTATAGTAAAGGAAAGGACTAAACAATGTCCATAGCAAAGGTATCAAAAGAAAGGAAATGCATAAAGTAAAGAAAGGCTAGAAAGCTTCCAGTCCATATGCACGTACGCTTAAAGTCTACGAGCGTCTCTGATTACCTGCCGTTTTGGGAACATAGAAAAGGAAAACGGCTGAGCAATACGCTCAGTGCACGGATGTACAATAAAGCATGAATAAGATAAGCATATAACATATAACAGCGGAAGAAACTAAGTCCCGAGCGACCTGGTTAAGTCTTGATAAAACTGGTTTTATAGTTTGAAAAGCCTTATGTTTATCTTGTAAAAACTGTTTAACATATTTTACCATTAGCCAATATAGGTCATGAAAATCCACCGTGCATGAATACTTGGAGGAGTGACCTCATCATGCAAATTAGAGGGGCTGCCCCTATTTTAATATACTGGTTTGGGTAGGAGGGATCAGCTCCTTGTGAAGGATGCAAGGTACACACCACATTCACCATGAAATCCTGACTGAAAACATGTAACTAGGATGCACCCATACGCCCCACATGATAAATATAATATAAATGGCCAAAAGCTGAAGGGACGCCACGAGCAATCACTCCGCCGTGGTGAAGTCATAACACCAGTGCCTCTAATGTTATGGTTATGGTACCTCCATAACTAGGTGAAACTGGTCATACATGTATATGGCTATAGGTATTCTAAATTAAACATAAGCAAATCAAACACATAACTTATACTACGGGAAAACATTTGGCTGCATACGGGAAAATCCTAATAAGGAAAGAATGTCCATACTGAAAGGACGGGATTCCGTACCTTATGTCCAGTGAACGAAGAAGATGAACTGAGAGGAATCCTACTTCCGTATCACTAATGCTACATAAATACATACAGAATAAGTATCTGCTTACTAAATACGTAACTGGTTTTATGTCATGTCTTAGCTTATTTTATATGTTCATATCATGTTTTACTGTTTAAAGCCTTAAACTGTGTTTATCTTATATTCTGTCTATTCTGATTAAGTATTTCTGGTATTTCATGTATTATTATACTTACTGTGTAATAATAAGTAACTTTCCAAAAATAGCAGGTTTCCTAAAATAGAAAGTTTCCAAAAATAGAAAGTTTCTAAAAATAGAAAGTTACCAAAAATAGAAAGTTTCCAAAAATAGAAAGTTTTCAAAAATAGAAAGTTTCCAAAAATAGAAAGTTTCCAAAAATAACATTACTGCTTAAAATAGATAAGTTTCTAAAAATAGAAAGTTTCCATAAATAGATCAGCTGCCTAAATTAAATAAGTTTCCATAAATAGATTAGTTGCCTGAATTAAATAAGTTTCTAAAAATAGAAAGTTTCCATAAATAGATTAGCTGCCTTATTTAAATAAGTTTCTAAAAATAGAAAGTTTCCATAATTAGATATAAGTTGGTTAAATAAGCTAAGTATATAAGCCTAAGTGTTTTCATGATTATTTTCTAAGTCATAATGATTTATTAATTATTTCATGTAATTAAAATAAACTATAGGTTAAAATATTTAATTAAAGTATATCAATCATATGAGTGATTTTACTCATATCATTTGTATCTTAAAGCGATGAATAAATGCATATTATCATTGAAAAATGTCTTGTATATGTTTGTTTTGTGTTTCATGTGTGTAGGTACCAAAGATCGCAAAAACCGGCACGAGTTTGAAGAAAAAAATCAACAATGCCAAAAATCGAGCTCGTCTTTAGCGGAATTAATCTTATATTGAGTTATTGGGCTTATGGGTCCCACATTTGGGAAAATGGGCTCAAAAGCCCATTTGAAGTTCAATAAGGAGTTCTCATTTGCTAAAAGCCCAATAAAGGCCCAAGTTCCATTTAAATGAGACGGATTGAGCAATATTTGGGCAAGGCCCCTAATTGGAAACGAATTCATTATAAACTCATGAGACGTGTATAATCTTGGGCCCAAGCCCAAGATTCATAACAAGTGCGAAGAGTTAAAGTCTGCCAAGGGCCCATTAGGGTAAAAATATCAAACGGAAGATTTATAAAGTGAATTCCCTTTTCACTCTTAGTCAACACACGTTTTTACTCACACTTTCTCACACAATAATTAAAAAATCCTTCGATACTACCTATGTTATTCACTTTCTTTCCCATAACCCAAATAACCAGTAACTCTCATCCCTCCCGAAACCCTAATAAATAAAATCATCACAAAAATTAGGGCTTTCACTCCACACGTGTTAGTCACACGATTTGATAATAAATGCCCATGTTTTAAGGAAGAGAAGAGTAGAAGACGATTGGGACTTGGCAGCTTATGATTGGTTTAACCACATCATTATTCTCGATCCACCAATAAGAGGAGGCCAAATCAGCATCCAAGAAGCACAACTAGCACAAGGGATTGCCACGTTGGCAATCCGTGTGCTAGTTGGCCATTCACAGCCCTTGGATGAAAAGAAGAAAGAGAAGAGATGAGATCAATGGCTGAGAAAGAAGATTCTCCTTCAACAACCTCACCAAGAAGGTTGTGGGTTAGCCTATAAAAACCCTCCCATATCTCTGTATTATTCATCCCATTTTTAGCTTAGAGTTATAATGTTAAAATAGTGGTAGGATTTATTTTTCTTTTAATGTTTTGTAATGAATTTCAGTTTGAATCAATAAAATTAATTTCAGTTTTGCAAACGATCTTTTATGTGTTCTTATTATTCTCGCATTAAATTTACAGTATAATACTATTCACTGATTTTATTAATTATAATATAAGATTGAACTTGTAAGCTTTTAAATAGCTTATTAGTTTAATTTGAGTTAAATTTGCGAATGATTTATCCCCACTAGATAGATTAAAGGAACTGTTCTTAATTCGTGAATGATTGATGATGTTCGATTGATGGCAAATGGTGATGGTGTTATCGATTAGGTTCAAAAGGTTGTTCAACACAACCTTCTTCTCAAAGGAATCTCCAAAAGGTTCTATTTTCTTTTCTTTTTAATGTTTATATTCATAAATCTGCTTAGTTTAATTTTCTTAAGTGAGGTTGTTGTTATTGAATCTGATCTTGAATTTGACTGTTGCTTGTTGATAAATTAGATATAAGCTGCTTTTGTTCGTTTGGATGATATGCTTAGGAGTTAGCCAGAGATTGGTTATAGGATTTTTTATATCTGCTTGATTGGGGTCTAATTGAACTAAGAATCTGTGTGATAGGTTACTGTTATGTTAGTACTTGAACTGATTGGGTTTGCTGATATGTTAGGATTTAGCTTATTTATTCGCTGAAGTATTTGAGTTACATGAGCGATTTTGCTTTCCTGCTGAGAGTCCTTTAATTTGTTGCACTCATTTGGACGATTTGGCATTGGTTTCATTTGCTGTAGATTTTATTAGTATGATGTACTGATTTTAGATGGATTTACTGATTAATTGATTTCTTCATTCGTTATCTAAGATATAATGATAGATCTGAGTCTGCTTTAATTCGTTTGTGATGTTACTGTGATGTGCTCTATTGAACTGTCCTTACTTAACTCTACTGTATGGTTGATAAAATTTTGTTGTTTACTGAAAGTTATTTAGATGATTGACTATTGTAAAATTTGAATTACTTTGTTCCTGAATGTTTTGGGTATTTTATAACTGATATTGATTCGTGTAATTCTTAGGAGTGTTTACTGTTGAGATTTTTAGCCTGCATCCCTCAATTTGGGGTGTTTGGTTTGTCTAATTAATCAAAAAGGAATTGCAAAAATATTGCACAATTATGTCCTTCCTAGGTCTCGAACTCGAGACCTCTCGGTTCAACACTTAACGTGTTATCCATTGAGCTAACTGGCTCTTTTGATTTTTCTTTCCAAGAGTTTAATTAATATAGCATCTTTGTTTTTGGCAGATTGTTTAATTAAGTTAATTACATAGTTCAAATTAGTTTTACAACTTTGATTTTAATAAATAGTTATTAAAAATAAACTAAAGATAAAAATAAAAATGTCTTTATTAATTTTAAAAAGTTTAATTAGTTTTCAAATAATTAGATTTTTATTATTTTAGATTTAAATAAAAATGGTTTTAAAAATAGATTTTGTTTAATAAAAAAAGTAAAGTAGATTTTAATTAGAATTTTAAATAGAGTTAAAGTTGTTTTAATTAAATAGATTAAATTTTTATAGATTTTTAAATAGTTTAAATTTTAAATAGTTTTAATATTTAAATAATTGTCCATTAGATTAATTTTGGGGTTTACGATTCATGCACTTTAGGTTTAAACTTTGTAGAATTAATTTTAGTTTAAAAACCGAAAAACCATTCAAATCAATTGTCCTAATCGAAACGAAACGTCTCAAATTCACTCGATCTTCGTGTACAACGAACTTGGTTCATCACGTGTTTAATTGAATTCGTCTTTGGTAATTTTAGAATATTACTTTTTCCTAAAGGTAATTTTCTAATTTACCCTATAACGTATCTTAATTATCACTATACTATCACGATCACATCAAAAATTTTGGCGCCGCTGCCGGGGATCTTGTGTACGATTCGTTTTCGTTGAGATTTGTTGATCGTTGATTTGAAGACCCTTTCCGTCCTCAGAAAGTTTTGTTATTTTTCTATTATAGTATGTATCGTTTTTCTCGTTTTTTGTGATTAATATATTGTATTACGTAGAACAATAAATTTACATACTTTTCAAATAAGGCCTTAGTTGGGATTTCATCACCTAGCTATTGTAGTCGAATCCAAAACAAAAATAAAAAAGGCAAAATAGATAAATACTAATAAGAAGTTTGAACTCGATTTATACAAACTATAAGGTGGGTATAAGGCGACGTGCTATAAAAGGCCGTCTAAGGAAAAAGGTTTTTAAGTGCTTTGTGCCACCTCGTTTCCCCGCTTGCTTGTGCGTATATTGAGAGGGACAACCTATTATTGGTTTGCCGACTCAAGTAGTAATAAATCTTATTTTTGTAGTTTACTTATTGAACCTCGAGACGTTTAGGTTTTCACCTATCGTTTCAAAGTCGATCGAGGGTAATTTACTTCCATAGTAGTTATCCTTATTCCTTGTTTTTATCGATCATTTTTTATTGAGCAATACCAAATAAAATACCAAAAATAATCTTCTTCTTGTCTAATTTCTTTTCTTCAATCCTCTAAATTCTCGTCTTTATAGTGTATGCAGTTTCGTTCTTCTAGACTTGTGATTGATTTAAATATGCTTGAAAATATTCCTCGAAGAAATAGAAATCGTCAACAACGAATATTGGAACCCGAGCTTCCACCTATTGTTGTGGAGATGGCCGATAACTGAACAATGGAGGAATTGCTCGTTCACCCACCGAAGGGTATGGGGAAGCAATCGTTGTGCCGGCTATTTTGGTGGATCATTATGAGATTAAGACGGGTCTTTTATCGCTCATTTGTGCCGACCGATTTCGTGGCAATGAGACCGATAACCCGCATTCTCACATTCGGAATTTTCTTCGAATTACCTCGACTCTCAAGTTTAGAGATGTGCCGAATGACGCGATTAAGCTCATGATTTTTCCGTACTCGCTCGAGGGTAATGCTAAGATTTGGTATGAGAAAGAACCACCGGGTTCTATCTAAACATGGGATGATTTAGTGTCTAAGTTCATGAATTATTTCTTTCCACCATCTAAAACAACACACTTTAAGAACGAGATCACTAGATTTGAACAAAAAGTGCATGAATCGTTTGGGGTTGCTTGGGAAAGATTTAAAGATTTGTTGAACAACACGGTTTCTCGGAATTGCATCAAATTAATACTTTTTATAATGGGCTTAATATGATTGAACAAGATTCTTTAAACGCCGCCGCGGGTGGTAATCTTTTAAGAAAAACTCCGAGAGACGCGTGGTGTATAATTGAGAATAAGTCTGGAGCACAATATTCATGAAACACACCGAGTGCTTCCAATGTGAATTCGTCTAATATCGAGATTGCTAGATTGGACTCTAAGATTGATAATGGATTTGCGACTTTGTTGAATGAGATTAGGAAGAATCCTCATGGATCGATTAATATGATTGAGAATGTTTGTGTATCATGTGGTGGAGCACATCATAATCATGCTTGTTTAACCACGGGGTTTGATCAAGCTAGTGCTTTTGCCGCGACGGGAACTTATGGCTCCAACGGTCAAGTTACTCGTCAAAATCATGTTGCTCCACCGGGTTTTCCACCGGTTCAAAATAGGTACAACAATGGAAACAATGGGAATAATTTTAACCGTGGTAACCAAGGGAATTTCAATCAAGGAAATGGGTTTAATGCTAATCAAAACAATCAAGGTTTTCAAAGCAATAACCAAAATGATTTGTCAAGCTACATTAAAACGAATGAGGAAAATTTGAAAGCTTTTCAAAATAACATTCAAGGACAAATGGCAACTTTGAAAAATGAGTTTCAAAATACGATTAAAGGGAAAAACAATAAGATTGAGCTTAATCAACAAAGACTTGAACAAAACCAAAACCGTTTTGAGCAAAGATTAGAGCAAAGTCACAATCGTATGCAACAAAGTTTGGAACAAGGTCAAAGTAAATTGCTTTCGATGTTTGAGGGATTTATGTTAAAACCGTCATCTTCTTCGGGTTGCTTACCTAGTAATACCATTCCAAACCCGAAGGGAGAGCTTAAGGCCATAACCGTTTATGATGATTGTGATAATTTAGAGGAAGTTAAAGTGATTGAGTTTAATCCTACACCTAAGGAAACTTTTCTAGATGTCACCAAGGCTACTTTAAATGTGATTAGTACCTCGGTTTTCTTTGATTTCTTTCCTGAGAAGTATAAAGATCCGAGTCAATTCTTGATACCTAGTGTTTTCAATGAGCTTGGGGTGTGCAAAGGCCTAGCCGATCTAGGAGCTAGCATTAACTTAATGCCCCTAGCCATTTGGAAAAATATTGACTATGCACCACTTAGTACCAATCAAATGATCATTGAGCTTGCTAATGGTACCACCACCCGACCGGTTGGTATAGCGGAAAATGTCATTGTTAAAGTGGGAAAGTTTTTGTACTTAGCCGATTTTGCTATAGTTGATTATGAGACCAATCCTCGTGTGCCTATTCTTTTAGGACGTCGATTTTTGTGCACGGCTCAAGTTCAAGTTGATATGAGGAAAGAGGAAATTAAATTGTTTTATGGAGATAAAAGCATTGTTTTCAAACCGGAAAAGATTCCAAGATTTGTTTCTAAGAAAGTTGAAAGTGTAAAACTTGTTGAGACAATTGAAAGTAACAAGAAAGCTCTTTTTGATAAAGGTGTTTTCCAATTTTGGAAACTCCATTTTGTGAAAATGAAAAGTTAAATTCAAAGGAAGAAGCTTGCTTTGTCGAATCATGTTGTAATCTTTCCTCATCTCCACTCACTCCACACGAGGATGATAGTTCTAAGATTGAAAAACATATTGATGAATACCTAAGTGAGCCATTTGATGCTAGTGAGTTTGTTAGTGAGAATTTTGATCCCGAGAGTGGTATTGCTTCAATTGAACAATCTTTGAAAATGGACTCATTTTCACTCTCTTCGAAGGGTCATATTGATGTTCCTAAGGCACAAACTTCAATTGAAGAGCCTTTGATTCCTAACTTCACACCGAGTGAGGTTAGTGACTATTCATGTGATAAGTTCATCGATGGACTTTTTGCTATCATTGATCCACTTCCACAGGGAAGTGAAGACGTTTCCGATCTCGAGATCGAGCGTGATTCTCGTGTTTTACCTACCATTCTTGAGGAATTTTCCGATGAATTTCCTTCTAATGAGAATGATGATCTTGTATCCGAGTGTGACACACTTGATACTTTGTCGGATATTTCTTGTGATGACAAGATTGATGACACTTTTGTGACCTACTCAAATCCTCTCTTTGAAGCGTCAATGTACAATAATCCATTGTTTCAAGAGGATTTTGAGAACATCACACCTCCTACATCTCACAACCTTTGTGATGATGATCTTCTCTTGAAGGAGGTTGATGAGTTTCTCTATATAGACATTCCTTCGGAATTTGGGGAAGAGTCTAATGACGGTGATGAAGACTCTTGGTTTGATCACCCGATTTATGATGATGATAATGTTGACCCGGAGGGAGAAATTACTTTTGCTCCAATTATCCTTCCCACTCGCTTTGATCTTAATGTGCGGGTTTTTCATGCGACTCATTTTGAGTACCATGACCCCTTTATTCACATTCATAAGAGTGATAAGGTCAACAAAGTCATGCAAGTTGAAACCACTAGTGTTGAGACTTTTACCACACCTTTACCTTGTGCTTCATATGATTTAGGATTAGCATGGGGGGACGACACCGTGTTGTCTATTCCTTTCTCCACCGAGGACGAGGTATTCGATCCCGGAATTGTTGATTTAGGGAAATCTCGGCCTTTCACCGATGCAATAATTGAAAGACTTTTTAATCATCTTGGTGCGAGTTTATCTCGGGGAGCATGCTTTTTCCATATCGTGATTTGTGACTACCATCTCTTTTTAGAGATTTGTGTTGGAGTTTTATCATTTCGTTTGTCATCCGACAACGAGGATGTAATCTTTGACCCTGGCATCGTGCTTTATCATGGATTCTATTCCAATTTGCCGGATTTCACCTTTTTCCCTAAGGACCAATGAATTAGGGGACCGAGTCGAGCTCATGACTCGGTAAACAAAAACGAGGTGCCTTGTGGAGGAGTCCCATACATTCTATCTTCTTTCTATTTTCTAACACTAATAAGGCTTGATCTTTCAAGCTCGTGCTCGTGTTTTGTTGTGTTGTGAATCTTAGGTATGACCCTTATCATTGAAGACTCTCGTGTTCGGTTTTTGCCGGTCCACTTGATCTTCCATTCTTTGAATGCCAAAAAGGGGCACACTCTTTATCCTTTGATTTTTATCGACTAACGTTTTATCTTGAGGCATAATTAATAAACGACTTATAGATTTGCGTTCTCTTTCCATGCTAGGATTTTGCATTAGACTCTTCGTGTTTTAGCAAGGGGGTGTTACTCTTGAGCTAAGAAACATTAAGGATAATGTTTGGTTTTAGCATGGGGGAGTCAATCGATATAATCGCTTGCAATTGCTTTTGTCGTGTCTAAACGTATTATTTTTCTCATTTTTCATAAATTTTAAATTTTTAGTGTTATTTTAAGTTTTTAATAATTAAAATAAGTGCTTTTGACACAAATGTAGGCTTTCCGTTGGTGAAAATAAAAATAGTTTTTGACTCGACTCGGTTTTTACCTTAGCTTTTTCCTTAACGTGTTTAAATTAAGTTTTGCTAGGCTTTTATATTGGGAGCTTTAAAACGCGAAAGTCTTAATTCATACAGGTTAAGAACAAAAACTTTTCGCAAGTTCCTATAATTGATCCTAGAAATTCGTTTATCAAGGGAACTTTAAAACGCAAATTCTAAAACTTGAAAAAGTATAAGAAGATGCAAGATCCTATAGATGACTTGAAAACCCAAAACTTTGATTTAATAGGCTAAGTATCCATTGATTTCACATTTTTGAAATTTTACAATATGGAGAACAAGAAATGATAGAGTTCAATCATAAGTTTCTAAGGTTAAATTCTTCTTTGTGCAAGTATTTTTGTGTTTGATTTAATCTCCTCGTATTTACTTTCCACACTTGAATAATAATTGCTTAATAAATGAAGTTTTTAGCAGTTTAGGCTTGATATCTTAACTCGTAACTCCTTCTTTTTCTTCCCTTGTAATTAAAGTGAGTACACATTAAGGGTGTCAGCGTCATGGACTTTTAATCATGGGATTGCGGAAATTTAGCTTACTATATATATCATATTAATAAAGAAGAATAAATAAAAACATGTTCTCTAGGAGCCTTCGGGTGGGAGTCATGTAGGACTAACCTTGTCATTAGAGCCTTAGGGTATATGGCAAGGGGACGTGTTGAATAAAAATTGCTTCATCATCATGAGCCATAATGTGGGATGGTGATGTCAATTCCCTTATTTTTTTCCAAGGAGCCTTTGGGTGTGGATTTTAAATAAGGAGCACAATTGCTTCTTAAAGAGCCACAAGGTGTTATGATGTGATTGTTGCTAACTCCTTATAGGTCATAATTGACTTTGGAGGTTTTTATTTGTTGCTTTTAAGTAGCCATATTAGCCAAATTTCGGGTCCGGGGATTTATCCCTAAATCGTGTTTAGTTATCCTTGATGTGGGCTTTCTTTAGTGACAACGGTTTTTGAAGTCGAGGTTAGGTTTTGAGTGTTGAGTTTACACCGTTCTTGCCTTCATTTTTGGACTAATAAATATCAAAAAAAGTCAAATGAGCCTTTGGGTGAATGACAAATAAAATCTGGAGATACAACTAGGAATAATAGGAGATTGAGTTTAACACAAATTACTTGTATGAGTTGGTTTAATTTTGGGGCTTATGATTGACAATGATCTTATTTTTGCACTTGGCATGGAAAAGTGAAAAGTTGGGGACGATGAATCTATTTGAGTTTTATGATCCTAAAAGTTATTTTTCAAATAATGAAAGCAATACATTACGTCTTTGCAAAATAAAGTATCAAAAGTTGAATAATGGTGTAGTTAGTGTTTTATTTTATCATTGCGTGAGGACACGACAATTGCTTAGCAAGGGGGAGTTTGATATGAGTGATTTTACTCATATCATTTGTATCTTAAAGTGATGAATAAATGCATATTATCATTGAAAAGTGCCTTGTATATGCTTGTTTTGTGTTTCATGTGTGTAGGTACCAAAGGTCGCAAAAACCGGCAAAAACCGGCACGAGTTTGAAGAAAAAATCAACAATGCCAAAAATCGAGCTCGTCTTTAGCGGAATTAATCTTATATGGAGTTATTGTACTTGTGGGTCCCACATTTGGGAAAATGGGCTCAAAAGCCCATTTGAAGTTCAATAAGGAGTTCTCATTTGCTAAAACCCCAACAAAGGCCCAAGTTCCATTTAAATGAGACAGATAGAGCAATATTTGGGCCAAGCCCCTAATTGGAAACGAATTCATTATAAACTCATGGGACGTGCATACTCTTGGGCCAAAGCCCAAGATTCATAACAAGTGCGAAGTGTTAAAGTCTTCCAAGGGCCCATTAGGGTAAAAATATCAAACAGAAGATTTATAAAGTGAATTCCCTTTTCACTCTTGGTCAACACACGTTTTTACTCACACTTTCTCACACAATAATTAAAAGATCCTTCGATACTACCTATGTTATTCACTTTCTTCCCCATAACCCAAATAACCAGTAACTCTCATCCCTCCCCAAACCCTAATAAATAAAATCATCACAAAAATTAGGGCTTTCACTCCACACGTGTTAGTCACACGATTTGATAATAAATGCCCAAGTTTTAAGGAAGAGAAGAGTGGAAGACGATTGGGACGTGGCAGCTTATGATTGGTTTAACCACATCATTAATCTCGATCCACCAATAAGAGGAGGCCAAATCAGCATCCAAGAAGCACAACTAGCACAAGGGATTGCCACGTTGGCAATCCGTGTGCTAGTTGGCCATTCACAGCCCTTGGATGAAAAGAAGAAAGAGAAGAGATGAGATCAATGGCTGAGAAAGAAGATTCTCCTTCAACAACCTCACCAAGAAGGTTGTGGGTTAGCCTATAAAAACCCTCCCATATCTCTGTATTATTCATCCCATTTTTAGCTTAGAGTTATAATGTTAAAATAGTGGTAGGATTTATTTTTCTTTTAATGTTTTGTAATGAATTTCAGTTTGAATCAATAAAATTAATTTCAGTTTTGCAAACGATCATTTATGTGTTCTTATTATTCTCACATTAAATTTACAGTATAATACTATTCACTGATTTTATTAATTATAATATAAGATTGAACTTGTAAGCTTTTAAATAGCTTATTAGTTTAATTTGAGTTAAATTTGGGAATGATTTATCCCCACTAGATAAATTAAAGGAAATGTTCTTAATTCATGAATGATTAATGATGTTCGATTGATGGCAAATGGTGATGGTGTTTTCGATTAGGTTCAAAAGGTTGTTCAGCACAACCTTCTTCTCAAAGGAATCTCCAAAAGGTTCTATTTTCTTTTCTTTTTAATGAATTCATAAATCTGCTTAGTTTAATTTGCTTAAGTGAGGTTGTTGTTATTGAATCTGAGCTTGAATTTGTCTGTTGCTTGTTGATAAATTAGATATAAGCTGCTTTTGTTCGTTTGGATGATATGTTTAGGAGTTAGCCAGAGATTGGTTATAGGATTTTTTTTATATCTGCTTGATTGGGGTCTAATTGAACTAAGAATCTGTGTAATAGGTTACTGTTATGTTAGTACTTGAACTGATTGGGTTTGCTGATATGTTAGGATTTAGCTTATTTATTCGCTGAAGTATTTGAGTTACATGAGCGAGTTTGCTTTCCTACTAAGAGTCCTTTAATTTGTTGCACTAATTTGGACGATTTGGCATTGGTTTCATTTGCTGTAGATTTTATTAGTATGATGTACTGATTTTAGATGGATTTACTGATTAATTGATTTCTTCATTCGTTATCTAAGATATAATGATAGATCTGAGTCTTCTTTAATTCGTTTGTGATGTTACTGTGATGTGCTCTATTGAACTGTCCTTACTTAACTCTACTGTATGGTTGATAAAATTTTGTTGTTTACTGAAAGTTATTTAGATGATTGACTATTGTAAAATTTGAATTACTTTGTTCCTGAATGTTTTGGGTATTTTATAACTGATATTGATTCGTGTAATTCTTAGGAGTGTTTACTGTTGAGAATTTTAGCCTGCATCCCTCAATTTGGGGTGTTTGGTTTGTCTAATTAATCAAAAAGGAATTGCAAAAATATTGCACAATTATGTCCTTCCTAGGACTCGAACTCGAGACCTCTCGGTTCAACACTTAACGTGTTATCCATTGAGCTAACTGGCTCTTTTGATTTTTCTTTCCAACAGTTTAATTAATATAGCATCTTTGTTTTTGGCAGATTGTTTAATTAAGTTAATTACATAGTTCAAATTAGTTTTACAACTTTGATTTTAATAAATAGTTAATAAAAATAAACTAAAGATAAAAATAAAAATGTTTTTATTAATTTTAAAAAGTTTAATTAGTTTTCAAATAATTAGATTTTTATTATTTTAGATTTAAATAAAAATGGTTTTAAAAATAGATTTTGTTTAATAAAAAAAGTAAAGTAGATTTTAATTAGATTTTTAAATAGATTTAAAGTTATTTTAATTAAATAGATTAATTTTTTATAGATTTTTAAATAGTTTAAATTTTAAATAGTTTTAATATTTAAATAATTGTCCATTAGATTAATTTTGGGGTTTACGATTCATGCACTTTAGGTTTAAACTTTGTAGAATTAATTTTAGTTTAAAAACTTAAAAACCATTCAAATCAATTGTCCTAATCGAAACGAAACGTCTCAAATTCACTCGATCTTCGTGTACAACGAACTTGGTTCATCATGTGTTTAATTGAATTCGTCTTTGGTAATTTTAGACTATTACTTTTTCCTAAAGGTAATTTTCTAATTTACCCTATAACGTATCTTAATTATCACTATACTATCACGATCACATCGATCATGTTTTTAATTAAATAAGTTAAATACTTAGGTTAAAACATGTATTATTATTTATTAGTAATATAACCTAAGTCATGTTAATTAATTAAAACCATGGTTTTTAAATAATTAATTAATTATAAGTCTAAAAAAATATAAAATACTTAGGTTAATAATTTCATGATTTTAATAATTAATATAACCTAAGTCATGTTATTAAATTAATCATGTCATATTTATTAATTTAATTTTAACATATGATTATAAAAATAATAATCTTAACATACACCGTGAACCGGATCTTGACTAGAAACCCCGATCCGGACATGAAATCGACACCATAACCCGAACCACTTCGGGGTTCCCCTTGTCTTGCTGCTGTCGTGGGACCCACACCAACCAACCGGGACCATATGGTCTCGGTGGTGGTCGAGTAGCCAAACCGAGACCCCCTTAGGGTTCGGTTTAGGCGCCGGCCAAAACAAACACCCCTAAAACACCCTTTTTGATTTATTCCAAAAACCATTTTCATGTTAGATCTATGTTTTTAATTAGGTTTTAAAAACATCTTGTTCTTAATTAATTATTAGATCAAATCAAAAAGAAAAAGGGTAAAAAATATACCGAATGCGTGGATCTAACGAGGATGAACAAACACGAAAACTTGCACCAAAACCAAGATCAAAATCAAATAAACACTCCCCTTGGTGTGTTTATGTGTGGCGGCAAAACAAAGAAAAGAAGGAGGAGGAGACAATATTTTTAGGTTTTTGGTTAAATCTTCTGTAAAGTGAAAATGACTAGTTAATTTTCCCTTAACCCCTCTTTAGTGAAATTTGAGATGGGCTTGGCCCATCTCTTCCTTGTTGTCATAGGTAGGGGCCCCACATGGGGTACCCGTACCGTTTTCCGTGTCTCGATGTTTAATTGTTCCTTCATGTTTATTTGTGTTCGCATTTAGTGTGTTCTCGTTAAATAATTATCGTGACCTAATATATTTATTTATGCTCGTAATAAATATATATACGTAATTAATGATAGTTCGTGATTTAATTACGTTCATGATTTCATGATCTTACGTTCGTGATTAATTATTGTCAAATAATTATTGCGTGCTCATGCGTAGTAAATACTTATCGTGTTCTAACACGTACGTAATACGTAAAATCCTAACACGTAATCGTAATCATGCTATAATAGGAATGTTTTAATCTAGTACGTACGATCTTAAGGGTACTATTCATGGTAAAAGCATGCGGGTTTTACAACTCTTCCCCCCTAAAAAGAATAATTCGTCCCCGAATTATAGATAAAGTAAACTGAAAAGAAGAAAATACCCGAATTCAAAATATGAAATGAGGGTAAGAAGCCCGGATAGACTCCTCTGTTTCCCAAGTGGCTTCCCGCTCGGTATGATCCCTCCATAGGATTTTGACGAATGGAATCGTCTTCCTTCTCATGACTCGTTCTTGTCTGTCAAGAACTCGTTCGGGTTCTTCTATAAAAGTGAGATCTTCACGTATCTGTTCCAGTAGATACTGAACCATGTGAAGGGGATGATACTGGTACCCTCTGAGTAAGGACACATGAAACACATTGTGCACATGCGAAAGCTGCGGAGGTAACGCCAACCGGTAAGATACTTCACCGACTCGTTCAATGATATCAAACGGTCCGATGAAACGAGGACTGAGCTTCCCTTTAATCCTGAAGCGTCTAACACCACGTGCCGGCGAAACCTTAAGGAAGATGTGATCTCCTACGTTAAAATGTATGTCCCTACGATGCTTATCGGCGTAACTCTTCTAACGTGACCGTGCTTCCTGAAGTTTCTACTTAGCTACTGCAATCTTTTCATTGGCCATCTCTATGATTTCTGGTCCTTCAAGTGTTCGCTCACCAACCTGATCCCATCAGATTAGGGCGCGACACTTTCTGCCATACAACATCTCGAAAGGAGCACACTTGATACTTGTGTGCCAACTGTTGTTGTATGCAAACTCCACCAAACAGATGTAATCGTCCCAATCACCCGTCCATTCCAACGCACATGACCTCAACATATCTTCCAATGTCTGAATAGTTCGTTCCGACTGTCCGTCCGTTTGAGGATGAAAAGCCGTGCTAAGCTTAAGTTGTGTACCCCAAGCTTTCTGCAGACTCTTCCAAAATCACGAAGTGAAACGAGGATCTCTGTCTGAGACGATGCTGGATGGTGCACCGTGGAGTCTCATGATCTCTCTTCTGTACATATCGGCGAGTTTACTTACCGGATCTTCCTTGCGGATCGGTAAGAAATGAGCTGATTTGGTAAGTCGATCTACGATAACCCAAATTGCATCGTGCTTCCTCTTGGTAGGCGGAAGACCAGTAACAAAATCCATGATGATTTTGTCCCTTCCACTCTAGAATATCTAACGGTTGAAGGAGACCGCCAGATCGCTGATGCTCGATCTTAACCTGCTGGCAAGTAAGACATTTGGAGACGTAAGTGGCCACATCTTGTTTCATACCACTCCACCAAAAGTACTGTTTGATGTCATGGTAAATCTTAGTCGAACCAGGATGTATAGAGAATGGGGAGCTATGAGCTTCAGCTAACAAGGCTTCCCGAAGTTCTTGGTCATCAGGAACACAAAGTCTCGTGCCCCGCCATACGATACCATCTACGTCTACTCTGAATTCCGTCTATTTCTCCAAATTCTGTACTATCGCCCAGATTTCTCCGTCATCCTTCTGAGCTTCCTTGATCTTAGAGAGTAACTCGGGTTCTACTCTAAGATTAGCCCAGTAACCGTTCTGTCCACGTACCATGATCTCGATGTCTAGTCGCTCCAAGTCTCTTATGATTTCCTCTTCGATTTTAATGCCGTTGATCATTCCGGACTTCCTGCTAAGAGCATCTGCTACTACATTTGCCTTTCCGGGATGATACTGTAGATTAATGTCATAATCCTTCAACAGCTCTAACCATCTCCTCTGCCTCATGTTCAATTCACGTTGAGTGAAGATATACTTCAAGATCTTGTGGTCCGTGAAAATGTCACATGATTCTCCATACAAGTAGTGCCTCCATATCTTCAATGCAAACACAACTGCAGCAAGTTCCAAGTCATGCGTGGGGTAATTTTCTTCGTAAGGCTTAAGCTGCCGTGAAGCGTACGCGATCACTTTCCCATGCTGCATGAGAACACAGCCAAGTCCCTTCCCCGATGCATCACTGTAGATTTGAAATCCACCCGTACCAGATGGGAGAGTAAGAATAGGTGCAGATACTAGCTTCTGCTTCAGGTCTTCAAATCTCTTCTCTCGTTCTTCAGCCCAGACGAATTTCTCCCCTTTCCGCATCAGTTTGGTCAATGGTAGTGCTAAGCGGGAAAAGTTCTCCACGAACCTACGGTAATAGCCAGCTAAGCCTAAGAAACTGCGGACTTCCGTCGCTGATGTCGGCCTTGGCCACTTAGTAATGGCCTCAACCTTCGCTGGATCCATAGTGATTCCTTCTGCTGATATAATGTGACCTAAGAATGCCACCTTGTCTAACCAGAACTCACACTTGGAGAATTTAGCATACAACTGCTTCTGGCGAAGAATCTATAGTACTGTACGAAGATGGTCTTCGTGTTCCTCCTTGGACTTTGAGAAAATCAGGATGTCATCGATGAAGACAATGACGAACTTGTCCAGAAATTCATGGAAGATTCTGTTCATCAAATCCATGAACACTGCTGGAGCATTTGTCAGGCCAAATGGCATAACTACAAACTCGTAGTGGCCATAGTGGGTACGAAAAGCAGTCTTGGCGATGTCCTGCTCTTTGACCCGTAGCTGATGATAGCCTGACCTAAGATCAATCTTGGAGAAGTGTTTGGCCCCTTGGAGTTGGTCAAACAGATCGTCTATACGTGGCAGTGGATATCTATTCCAGATAGTAATCTTGTTGAGCTCGCGATAGTCTATGCAAAGACGCATACTGTCGTACTTCTTCTTAACAAACAAGACCGGGGCGCCCCATGGAGATGCGCTCGGTCGAATGAAACCTCGTTCAAGAAGTTCTTGCAGTTGATCCTTTAGCTCCTTCAGCTCTATGGGACCCATGCGATAAGGAGCCTTGGAGATTGGTTCAGCTCCTGGGATAAGCTCGATACTGAATTCCACTTCTCGTGCAGGTGGTATGCCCGGGAGTTCTGTTGGAAAAACATCTTGGAATTCCGATACTATAGGTTGATCCTAAATTGATGGGGATTCAGCATCCATGTCGTGAACCGTAGCTAGATAACCCTCGCAGCCATGTGACAGTAGTGCACGCTCTTGCAGGGTAGATATGATTTGTACAGACCGTCCGGGTATGAACCCGTTATGAATGTACTCTGGTGCATTAACATCACCGAAGATAACTCGATATGAATGGCAATCTATGGTAGCATGATGCTTGGATAGCCAATCCATGCCCAAAATCATGTCGAAGTCATTCATGTCCAGCGGAAGTGCGTCAACAGGTCGAACCTTATCGTCAAATTCTAGGGGAAGACTCTTGTATACATGGGTGATTAATAGAGAGTCCCTCAAAGGCGTGTAAATAGTAAGCCTATTTTCTAGTGGCATGGGGAGCATCCTAATGTTCTTAGCATAAGCAGTAGAAATAACCGAGTGAGTAGCACCCGTATCGAAAAGAACACATGCAGCTTGACCATACATATACAAGATTCCAGTGATGGTACCTGTAGACTTATTGGCCTGGTCTCGAGATGTCGTGTAGACACGCCCGATGGTAGGAGGCGGCTTAGAATCAGCATGTCCCGATGTACCCTCCATCTCGCCCTTACGGCAATCCTTCATGATATGGCTAGGAAGACCACACTTGAAGCATGCGTCAGTGTTACGGCGACATGGCCCTGGGTGCCTACGGTGGCAAGTAGAGAAAAGAGGATGAGTAAATCCTCTAGCAGGTGCTCTGGCTGGCTGGGAACCTGATAAAACATTTTACATAAGACATGATAATAGGGTACAAAAGACAATGCGGATAATCATAAGATCGAATACCAGTGATAGCTGGACGGCTAGGCTGTGAACCTCTCTGGTTCTGGTCCCTACCGTTTCCATGGTTCCTGGTAGAAGTTTTGCTAAAGTGTCAGAATATGAGTTATAACATGAAATCATAAGGAAATGCGTAAGTATTAGGACCTGCTACTGTTGGAGTGTCCAACGTTGTTACGATAATTATCATTACCGCCACGCCTATCCTTAGCAGAACGGTCGTTAGTTTGACCGTTTCCCTTGGGCTGATGAGGCTGCTGCTAAGTAGCCGGCTGAGACCGATCCCCAGTTTTCTACCTGGAAGATACATTTAAAGAGATGAATAATTGACATATATGGAAAGAATACAGATAGATCACCGCTTGAATACGAATGTTTACCTCTTGTCAGGTCTCTCAGCTTCCCCGAACTCATCTCTCTCCTGCAGCATCTCCAGCTTACGTGCTGCATCGGCCACTTGTGCTACAGTGTTGAACGTAGCACACACCATATTGTTTGCGACCGATGTGCAAAGATCCCACCTAAAGTGGTGTGCCTGCTCTTCAGGAGTACCTGCTGCCGCACCAAGGAAACCAGCTAAGCGAAGAAAGCGCTGCATAAACTTGTTGCTATTCTCCCCAGCTCTCTATCGGATCCCATGGTACTCTCTCTTGAGCTTATCTTGCTCAGCCTTGGGAAAGAACTGCTCCATCACCCTATCCTTGAACTGAGCCCAAGTCAAACCAGCAACCCACTCATCACCACCCTCAGACTGCATCAATGCTAACCATCTATTTAGCACATCGCCTTCGAACCGATAGCATGCCAACCTCGCCTTGTATGCGGGGTCACAACCCATAGCATTGAAAATCTTCTCGATGTGAGCCAACCAGCTTTCAGCATCACTGGGGCTATCTGTCTTCTCAAAAGCTCGAGGACGGAGCTTGTTGAATCTCTCCAGCCATACTGCTAGTGTCACTGGAGGAGGAGGAGGAGTTGCCTGATTATGCTGCTGATTGTTGGCAGCTTGAACTTCAGCCCTGATGTCGTTCCTCAGTTGAGGAAGCAAAGCTTGCATTGCAGCTTGGATTGCAGCATTGAGTTGTTCTTGTTCGCGTGTGAGAACCATCTGACAGTATAACATAAAACATATGATTAAACAGATCAAAACATAAAATATATATACATGAAAAAAAAAATTATACCAAAATTTCAAGAGAAAAAATTTATGCAAGAAAATTTTGTGTATGAATGCATGATGCAGTTTTATGAAAACTTTTGTATGCTCGAGAGTGAACGCCTATGGTCAGTTCACCCAAAACAAAAGACATGGCGAGGGGACGCCTATGGGTCGGTCCCAAATTTAAAAGTTTCGATAAAACACATGCGACTAAATAGGGCCAGTCATGTACCAACCATTACTTAGTCATAAATCTGCGACAATGACATATATATGTATGCATAAAAATGATGAATGCGTTAAAACAACTGTCAGTTCTAGGAAGACCATAGTGACTACCCACTAATCACATGTCATATTTTGAGAGCCTACAGGTCGAAGCCTTGGCTCTGATACCATAATTGTAACACCCCATTTTGATAATGGAAATGTCATACGTAATTATGGCGTGTCATCAAAGCATACAAGGAAAAATGTGTAAACATTACATGACCATAAAAGGAAAATACCGGAATCAAACATCGGTAGTCCAAAGTAAAGCTCATCACATACAAACATAAGTATAGTAAAGGAAAGGACTAAACAATGTCCATAGCAAAGGTATCAAAAGAAAGGAAATGCATAAAGTAAAGAAAGGCTAGAAAGCTTCCAGTCCATATGTACTTACGCTTAAAGTCTACGAGCGTCCCTGATTCCCTGCCGTTTTGGGAACATAGAAAAGGAAAACGGCTGAGCAATACGCTCAGTGCACGGATGTACAATAAAGCATGAATAGGATAAGCATATAAGATATAACAGCGGAAGAAACTAAGTCCCGAGTAACCTGGTTAAGTCTTGAGAAAACTGGTTTTATAGTTTGAAAAGCCTTATGTTTATCTTGTAAAAAGTGTTTAACATATTTTACCATTAGCCAATATAGGTCATGAAAATCCACCATGCATGAATACTTGGAGGGGTGACCTCATCATGCAAATATGAAGGGCTGCCCCTAATTTAATATACTGGTTTGGGTAGGAGGGATCAGCTCCTTGTGAAGGATGCAAGGCACACACCACATTCACCATGAAATCCTGACTGAAAACATGTAACTAGGATGCACCCATACGCCCCACATGATAAATATAATATAAATGACCAAAAGCTGAAGGGACGCCACGAGCAATCACTCCGCCGTGGTGAAGTCATAACACCAGTGCCTCTAATGTTATGGTTATGGTACCTCCATAACTAGGTGAAACTGGTCATGCATGTATATGGCTATATGTATTCTAAATTAAATATAAGCAAATCAAACACATAACTTATACTACGGGAAAACATTTGGCTGCATACGGGGAAATCCTAATAAGGAAAGAATGTCCATACTGAAAGGACGGGAATCCATACCTTATGTCCAATGAACGAAGAGGATGAACTGAGAGGAATCCTACTTCCGTATCACTAATGCTACATAAATACATACATGAATAAGTATCTGCTTACTAAATACGTAACTGGTTTTATGTCATGTCTTAACTTATTTTATATGTTCATATCATGTTTTACTGTTTAAAGCCTTAAACTATGTTTATCTTATATTCTATCTATTCTAATTAAGTATTTTTGGTATTTCATGTATTATTATACTTACTGTGTAATAATAAGTAACTTTCCAAAAATAACAGGTTTCCTAAAATAGAAAGTTTCCAAAAATAGAAAGTTTCCAAAAATAGAAAGTTTCCAAAAAAAGAAAGTGACCAAAAATAGAAAGTTTTCAAAAATAGAAAGTTTCCAAAAATAGAAAGTTTCCAAAAATAGAAAGTTTCCAAAAATAGAAAGTTTCCAAAAATAGAATTACTGCTTAAAATAGATAAGTTTCTAAAAATAGAAAGTTTCCATAAATAGATCAGCTGCCTAAATTAAATAAGTTTCCAAAATAGATTAGCTGCCTGAATTAAATAAGTTTCTAAAAATAGAAAGTTTCCATAAATAGATTAGCTTCCTTATTTAAATAAGTTTCTAAAAATAGAAAGTTTCCATAATTAGATATAAGCTGGTTAAATAAGCTAAGTTTATAAGCCTAAGTGTTTTCATGATTGTTTTCTAAGTCATAATGATATAATGTATAGTTTATTAATTATTTCATGTAATTAAAATAAACTATAGGTTACAATATTTAATTAAAGTATATCATGTTTTTAATTAAATAAGTTAAATACTTAGGTTAAAACATGTATTATTATTTATTAATAATATAACCTAAGTCATGTTAATTAATTAATTATAACCATGGTTTTTAAATAATTAATTAATTATAAGTCTAAAAAAGTATAAAATACTTAGGTTAATAATTTCATGATTTTAATAATTAATATAACCTAACTCATGTTATTAATTTAATCATGTCATGTTTATTAATTTAATTTTAACATATGATTATAAAAATAATAATCTTAACATACACTGTGAACCGGATCTTGACTAGAAACCATGAACCGGACATGAAATCGACACCATAACCCGAACTACTTCGGGGTTCCCCTTATCTTCCTGCTGCCGTAGGACCCACACCAACCAACCGGGACCATATGGTCTCGGTGGTGGTCGAGTAGCCAAACCGAGACCCCCTTGGGGTTCGGTTTAGGCGCCGGCCAAAACAAACACCCCTAAAACACCCTTTTTGATTTATTCCAAAAACCATTTTCATGTTAGATCTATGTTTTTAATTAGGTTTTAAAAACATCTTGTTCTTAATTAATTATTAGATCAAATCAAAAAGAAAAAGGGTAAAAACATATACCGAATGCGTGGATCTAACGAGTATGAACAAACACGAACACTTGCACCAAAACCAAGATCAAAATCAAATAAACACTCCCCTTGGTGTGTTTATGTGTAGTGGCCAAACAAAGAAAAGGAGGAGGAGAAAATATTTTTAGGTTTTTGGTTAAATCTTCTGTAAAGTGAAAATGACTAGTTAATTTTCCCTTAACCCCTCTTTAGTGAAATTTGAGATGGGCTTGGCCAATCTCTTCCTTGTTGCCGCGGGTAGGGGCCCCACATGGGGTACCCATACCGTTTTCCGTGTCTCGATGTTTAATTGTTCGTTCATGTTTATTTGTGTTCGCATTTAATGTGTTCTCGTTAAATAATTATCGTGACCTAATATATTTATTTATGCTCGTAATAAATATATATACGTAATTAATAATAGTTCGTGATTTAATTACGTTCATGATTTCATGATCTTACGTTCGTGATTAATTATTGTCAAATAATTATTGCGTGGTCATGTGTAGTAAATACTTATCGTGTTCTAACACGTACGTAATACGTACAATCCTAACACGTAATCGTAATCATGCTATAATAGGAAAGTTTTAATCTAGTACGTACGATCTTAAGGGTACTATTCATGGTAAAAGCATGCGGGTTTTACAACTCTTCCCCCCTAAAAAGAATAATTCATCCCCGAATTATAGATAAAGTAAATTGAAAAAGAAGAACATACCCGAATTCAAAATATAAAATGAGGGTAAGAAGCCCGGATAGACTCCTCTGTTTCCCAAGTGGCTTCCCGCTCGGTATGATCCCTCCAAAGGATTTTGACGAACGGAATCGTCTTCCTTCTCATGACTCTTTCTTGTTTGTCAAGAACTCATACGGGTTCTTCTATAAAAGTGAGATCTTCACGTATCTGTTCCAGTGGATACTGAACCATGTGAAGGGGATGATACTGGTACCCTCTGAGTAAGGACACATGAAACACATTGTGCACATGCGAAAGCTGCGGAGGTAACGCCAACCGGTAAGATACTTCACCGACTCGTTCAATGATATCAAACGGTCCGATGAAACGAGGACTGAGCTTCCCTTTAATCCCGAAGCGTCTAACACCACGTGCCGGCGAAAACTTAAGGAAGACGTGATCTCCTACGTTAAAATGTATGTCCCTACGATGCTTATTGGCGTAACTCTTCTAACATGACCGTGCTTCCTGAAGTTTCTGCTTAGCTACTGCGATCTTTTCATTGGTCATCTCTATGATTTCTGGTCCTTCAAGTGTTCGCTCACCAACCTGATCCCAGCAGATTGGGGCGCGACATTTTCTTCCATACAACATCTCGAAAGGAGCACACTTAATACTTAAGTGCCAACTGTTGTTGTATGCAAACTCCACCAAACAGATATATATATATATATATATATATATATATATATATATATATATATATATATATATATATATATATATATATATATATATATATATATATATATATATATATATATATATATATATATATATATATATATATATATATATATATATATATATATATATATATATATATATATATATATATATATATATATATATATAGATTTGTGTTCAAATGAGCCACAACTTAAAATGAGTTATAATGAGTACCAATAAGAAACTGACAAGTGTCTTTTTTATTAAATAAAAATTATTAAATGTAAATTAAAATAAAAGGGTAGAATAGGTATCTACTTTTTCTCTTTATTTTGATTAACGAATAAACTATTTTTTTAGCACTCAAGATCAAAGTCTCTCTCTTTATTTTATATATGAACATGTACACCAACAAATCAAAAACCATATGACAAATCTCCCTTTTAATCATGTAGTCTTTTAGGAGCATTTTGATTATGTCGGCAACTACAACCCAACCGCTTCGACCTTCTTCCTTTTGAATTATGTCTCCGCTTGAAGCTATTGTGTAGATCTACTTTTTTATCACATCGAAACCCTCAAAAATTATCCAAAAGCCCACTCGCCTAGTCACCGATGATGGAGAACTTTCGCTGCCACAATCATCCGGAATAGCGAGATCCATGCCGCCATAAAGATTTCGTATCCGTCGTCAATCGCTTCTCCAACAGTTTTTAGATCATAAATTTCATGGTGCTACAACCGTCGTAATGTTTCTGTGCTACATTCAAGATGCGTGACGTCGTAAAATTATTGTAATTTGTGGCTGTCAAGATATGTGAGGAATCTATGGTTGTTAAAGAAACCAATTGGTTGTAATGTTATTTTTGATTATTTTTATGAGCGACCATGGTAGCAATATTATTGCATCAAGGAATGGAAATTAGGTGTAAGTATTTTGCTACGTTAAAAAATAAAAGTCTTATATCATCTTTTTATTTCTAAATTTATTCATCATTATTTTGTAAGTACTTCATTCATATGTATCACACCACCTATCAAAAAAGACAAAAACCAAGGACATGTATTATGTACTGTTTTATTCTCACAAGCTTTTAAATAGCAAGCACAAAAAGTCTTAAATTTTTTGTTGTTTTCAGTTGGTACATTTGAGTTTTAGATGTGTAGCACAAATGTTTTCAGACCCGGGTCGACCCGGCCGGGTCAACCGGTTGAAACGGTTCCGGCCGAAAAAAACGGGTCATATTGGCCCGGGTTTCATATTTTCAAAACCCGGCTTGACCCGGCGGGTTTGGGGTGACCCGGGTCAACCCGGTTCTCAAGACCCGGCCGGGTTTCGAATTTTTCGGGTTTTTTTTTGGAAAAAAAATTTAAATTTTACGTATTTGTGACGAAATTATATTTTTACATATTATATTGGTTGGTAAACAATTTATATTTTCAATATACGTAAGTTTTTATGGTTTTTATAAGTATAATGTTGTTAATTATTAAAAATATAAAAAAGTATTTTTTTAAAAAACCGGGTTGACCCGGACCCGGCGACTCGACCGGGTCGATTTAAGACCCGGGTTTTAAAACATTGTGTAGCACCTCAATGTGCCAATTTTAGACGTGTCCCAATTTTTTATTAGTATACTTTGTAGTTTGTATACATAAGTTAAAGGTGCATCAATTTTAATTAGGTATGTATCAACTGAGATCTTTTCGCGAACTTGATATAGTATTATAGTGTACATTTAATTTATGTATCACAGGATATTGGATAAGAACTTTTTACTACTTTTGATTATAATTTTAAAGTGGCCATGTGTCACTTGCATTTTTTTAAGTAAGTAGATGTGTACAACAGGTAAAAGACATGTTTATTTTGGATGTATAATTTGTGTCGCTTATGAAAGCATAAGTTAAAAAGAGAATACTTGTATATTGTAGAAAAAAAAGTATCATCAATAAAATAAATGTGTATCATATGTTTTGAATAAGTATGAAAAATATAACTAAAATTTTGTAACCATTGAATAAAAATGTATCGAGTAACAGGAATGTTAATAAAGAAAATTCTCATCTATAATACATGGTTATATAGGATTTGATGAATATAAAAGAAATATACGGTAAATGTAGTAATAAAAAAATCATGTATACTTTAAAGAAAAATAATTGTAACCGATTTGTAGTGATTCACGTTTCCAGGCGCATAAATAGCTATAACAAAATGGTTTATGATGACCCTTCATTTCTATATAATTACATTTATGCCATTTGCTAATTTAAATCTGATTTTAATACATCTATCTTCATCTAACGGTTCAGAAATGTGCCTACGGTAACCTATTTTAAAGGTGTATACTACGTTAACGCTCCCCTATATATATATATATATATATATATATATATATATATATATATATATATATATATATATATATATATATATATATATATATATATATATATATATATATATATATATATATATATATATATATATATATATATATATATATATATATATATATATATATATATATATATATGTATGTATATGTATATATATATATATATATATATATATATATATATATATATATATATATATATATATATATATATATATATATATATATATATATATATATATATATATATATATATATATATATATATATATATATATATATATATATATATATATATATATATATATATATATATATATATATATATATATATATATATGTCTATATATATATGTCTATATATATATATATATATATATATATATATATATATATATATATATATATATATATATATATATATATATATATATATATATATATATATATATATATATATATATATATATATATATATATATATATATATAGATATATATATATATATATACATATATATATATATATATATATATATATATATATATATATATATATATATATATATATAGATATATATATATATATATATATATATATATATATATATATATATATACACTAGCCTTAAGGCCCGCCCGTTGGGCGGCTTGCTTTAAATTATTATTTTAAGATAGATTATCAAGACTTTTACGTAATTAAATGTATAAATAACTAAACTTTTGATGTCTTGTGATACATAGTGAATTTTAAAATTCATCATGACACCTTGTCGAGAATGAAAAATACAAATGACGTTTAATCATTGATATAAATGTCCCTGAATATTATCTAAAACAAAAAATAGAATGAAACATTAACAATTTTTAGCCAACCATAGGCTTTAAGTATAGTATCTTATTACAAAAACTCCACCAATATTAAAGATTCGTATCCAATCATAGCTGATCTTTTGAATTTTGAACACTTAATGTAATAGTAGGGCAAATGACATAACGAAAATCAATCCGTAACCAAATTTAAGCTTCAGTTGCTGATACTGCCTTTAGTTTTCTTCCTAAGTTCTTGGACGCCGTCAGTTAAAACATACGTCAAGATAAGAGATGGCTTGAGAACTGCAACCGCCTGGATAACCAAGTATATAGTATCTTGCAATTATATAACTCTGAAGTATCATAAAAATATTTTGCAAGATTAAACAACTTTGGCTTTCCTTACTTGTGGTTTAACAATGCTTACTTCTTGAACCTTGATACCAAAAAGTGTATTTGGACATAATGCACACAATCACAGAATAGATTTATTCATAAATTCCCATTTTGACAAATAACCAAGTCCAAAAATTTATCAAGTGCTATTTGAGCTTTGGATGTGAGTTACTCCATAATTATCATAATCTCATACTCTTTATGCAATTTAAGTTCTCTTTTTTAGTCATTACTAACATTGCTTATAGTCAAAAGTTTCAAATAGGTTTTTTTTCAAGCAGAAGTATTAATTATATCATCCAAGAGTTAAGAAAGTCTAGAAGATGTTATCAACATGTACTTCAAATCTAAAAAATTATTTAAGATACCTGATCAAAGAATTGCGAATTAAACGTTTTGATTCATCACAAATCATTTACGAATTTCATTCATCACAAAACCGTTTTGATTTATGCTTTGTGTTAATTGATATGATAGTTGCTGAATGCTATGTTTTATCACGAGCGTGATGTTTTAGATCTGTGGTTGGGTTATTGTTTTGGTGGTTAAATTTGGGAAGGAGTAAATACTGAAGGTTAAATAAGAGACGTCGATTATTGTACATAAGACAGGTGTCATTTTTTAAAGATTTTTGCTTCAAGATGAGTTCTAAAAAAGCTTCTTTTATATAGTAGTAAGATATATATATATATATATATATATATATATATATATATATATATATATATATATATATATATATATATATATATATATATATATATATATATATATATCTTAATACTTTATTAAACATTTAGGCCGTATTCTATATAGAAATCTTAAAAATTAAGCCTTTATCATTTCTATTATAGGAAATCCACAAACCATTATTCAAAAAATCAATACTTTATACACATTAAATAAAAGTTAAAACTGTTAAATTACATCATTAAAAGTAATGGCCTAAAAATAAATGTATTAAACTCTAACATTAATAACCCATTTAAAGTATTAAAACCCATTTTAAAACAAAGTAATAGCTATCCCATTTAAATGTTTTGAGTAAATGCAACATAAATGGACTTTTAGGATAAATTTCACTAATCATAAGTCTTGTTTTTTGTTTTTCACTATATAATCTTATCGTAATCTTAACTACTTTATAAACATTTAAGCTTTTCTATTTTTGTAAGCCTTAAAATTTGTTAGCCTCAAACATTTTTTAATTAAGAAATAATACAAAATATATATAAGAAATTTAAACGAGTAGTAACAACCATTAAAAAAAATTGATGATACACTTTATGTACATAAATAACCCATTAAATATGCAAAATGTAACGGTTTTGTAAACATGTAACAACCTCATTTAAACCACATTTAAAATGTAAACATGTAACAACCCATTAAATATGCAAATATATAACGGTTTTGGTTCAAACAAAAATTAAATACACGACGTCATTTTTTAATATAAAAACACATCTTTTTCATGTTTGACGTCCACCACCTCAACAAAATGAAAGCAAGCTGTCAATTGGTTTTCACACAAAACAACTATGATATACTCGACCCACAAAAACCTAATAAGTCGGTTACTGAAGGTACTGCTGTATATCCTATGCAACTAATAACTGATATTTTAGTTGATTAAAAATGTTGCTTTTGCAAGATCTTTCTTTGCGTTGCTCGTACCCAATGATATATGTTGTTGTTTCGTTCTCGGTATCTTCTCGAATCGATCACGGTTCAAAGTGGAATTGTTGTACTTGGTAACTAAAAAGGGGGAGCTTTGGTCTATATCTACTAAAACGATAAATGCGAGAAGTAATAAAATTAAACTAAAAGCAATTACTGAAAATAAAACAAGAATTAAAATCAAACAGTAAAGTACCTAAACTTGGAAAAACAGTTGATGCGGAATGTTAGCTTGATCCGGAATCTTTGGAAAATTTGGCTCATGCGGAATAAATCAACTCATGCGGAATAATCCTAAAAAAACTGCTTCATTCGGAATAACTAACACCACCTTCATCCGGAATAATTGTTGATCCGGAATAAGAGCTTGATGCAGAATATTTGTCCTTCATGTGGAATGATAGCTTCATGCAAAATAACAGTTGATCCGGAATGTAGTTGTTGATCCGGAATAAAATTCTATCCGGAATAAATGGCCTTCATGCGGAATATAAACTGATTCGGAATATTTTAAAAGAAACCTTTATTCGGAATAACTACACATCTGGAATATTGATTATTCCGGATGAACAGCTGATCCGGAATAAATTTTTGATGCGGAAAAAGACTTGATCCGGAATGAAAGACTTGATCGGAATATAGTGTTGATCCAGAATCTGGGCAGGAAACAGTAACAGGAACGAAGAACAGGGGAATGTTTAACACACGAATTTAACCCAAAATTCACCAAGTTTTGAATCAAAACTTAAACCAATTTAACCACTAATCATTTACCAATGATAAACATCAATCCAAAACAACAAAAATATAAAACCCACTTACTTTTTAAGATCAAACTCAATAAAATGAAACTTAAGAACTTTGAATCAACAAGAGATGAAAGAAAGATTAAATGTAAACTTGTATTGATGATAAGATTCAAACAAACAAAATGGAAAGATTAAACTTACAAGATTGTGGAAGAATCAAAGAAAATGAAAAACCACCAATCTCCTTAAGGGAGATGGTTCCTACGAAACAGGAAATGAAATAACAGAAATTAACTCTTTGAAAATGTGAATGGGAGGAGTATTTATAGTGCTTGGCTTGGTTTGGTGAGTGGGCTTTCTCTCTTTCTTTTTGTCTTCTCGTCTTTTCAGAAAAGTTGACGTTTTCGATTTCGATTCGGGATGTCGACGAATAAATTCAACTCGTCTTTGAATTTCTTCATTTAATAGACTTGAGTTTCTTCGACATATGTAAATCTTCCATCTTTGGTCCTTTTCTTCGATAAATCTTCAAATAGGCCCATTGACTTCAAATCTTTTGCATCTCTTGGACTATAGACTCTGTCTTTTCGTCTTTTTCTTCGATAAAACCCGTGCAATCCCATGTTTTCTTCAATATTTATCCGGTTGGCTCTGAAAATACAACAAACACACAAACCACGCATAATTCTAAACAAATGACATTAAATACGCGTTTTGGTCTTGTTTTAGCAAGAAATAAGTGGTAAAAGGATGGGTGTTTTCACACCTATCAAATCCCCTACACTTAACCATTGCCATGCCCTCATGCAATGCTTAGTGATAAAGCAAATTTTCACTTTTCTCATAATCAATCAACCTTGGCCTTATTAACATACTACTAAAACAAAAATTAGAGTACTAAGAGAAATTTAAACTTTAAAGGAAACAAAAGGATAGAAACCATTTTCACTTGAAAATAGCTATATGGAGATAACTTGCAAAGAGATCTAAGACTTACATTAGGGCTTCGGTGCTGCGAAGATTTATCACCCTCAAGTTTCACGTTCCCCAAACTAAGCTTAAAAACGAGATCATTGTTATTATAAGTTAGCAAAACAAACACTTACACACATGGATTAATTATATGCTTAAACTCCCTTATTCCTAGGTGTATCTCTTATATTTTATTTTTGTCTTAGAATGATCATGAAGATGCATTTTTGGACTTATTTCGATAGTTTATTTAGGCTGAAAGCAAAGTAGGACGATTTGATTAATAGTTAGCTAAAGGACAAAATCTCTTAAAACTGCTTCTCGGGATATCAAAAAGTTCATATCTTGGCATAACTCGCTTCACGATTTGAGACCTTTCTCGGGCCGATATTTGGCATGTACTTCATACTTCATATCTTGAGAGACGTTCTTGAGATAATGGTCTTCTATTCGTTAATAGAGTTTCTTCACTTGGAGACTTTTGAGGGATACTCCAACTTTGTTGACCACGACTTCATCATTATTTCTTCAATCGTTATTTGGGATTTTGAGATACAACGATCCGCCTCCTTTTCGGACTTGGATCTATTTATCCTCATACCTTGTTAGGGTCTTTTCGAATAGACTTCTCCATGATCTTTATGGGAGTTGATTGCTTTTCGTCGTGAGTCTTGATCCTTCATATTGATTTTGGGAATAATGCTTTTCACATCACCTTGGATCTTTAGCAATAAAATTGAATCCTCATGCCTTGTTAGGGCCTTTTCAGACTCGCCAATCTTCGCGCCCCGCTTCATAAGTTATGCCTTAGCTATGAACTCTTATCATTACCGAGCAACTTTTAAACGATCTTGGGCTAGAAGCTAAGTAACTTTTCAAATCGTACGACCTTACTTATTGCAGATAAATTATTAGCAAGTGATGGGAGAATAGGAAGATAATCACACCAAGTGTGCTTGTGCAAGAATACCGACTTATAATTAACTCTATCATTTCTCGTACTACACAATTTAAAATCTCAAGTAATGAGACTCGAGGATGCTTAGCCTAATAAACCAATTAAGGTCTACGTGGTTAAGGATACTAGCTAGAATAAACTTGGATAAGTCTATTCGGGTTGAGTCAAAATAATCGCAACGAACCTAATATGTCAAAGATTTCAAAACTAGCTACACCACTTTATTAATATTTTTGACTTTATTGCGGGATATATACATATGAAAGCAACGATAAAAAATTAAAAATTACGACTAAATGGCAAAAGTTAATTAAAAATTTGAAAAATGCTGAAAAAGATGATTTTCCGGTTAAATGAAGGCATTTTCATGGAAAATCCACTTAAAACTTCGATAGAAGTCCCCCTACACTTAAGATAAACATTGTCCTCAATGTTTAAGCATGTGGGAAAAGTCTCCCCTACACTTATGACATTGTGCACGTTGGTTAAATCAAGCTAAGGAAGAGACGACTAAAGTGATCAATTTCAAATGTGAGTATGAAAAAAATTTAATCACGATAGTTGAGAGATAGAACCGGTATTGCGGATAACATGGGAGCACGGTTCTTCAAAGATTCCAAGAGTGCACTTATCCCTGTAATCACATCACCATACAAACACAAGCAACCTATATAGCTCCCCCTACACTTAGGATGAAAAACGAAAAAGGGGGATAGATACTCGGGTTGCCTCCCGAGGAGCGCTTGTTATTGTTAACCGAGTCACGAGCCTGACTCGGTCCCGAACTAATTCATGGGAAACGTGGTGAGGGATGAAATCATCTCATGAGAGATGTCCTCACCAAAGTACAACTTCAGACGCTGGCTATTTACCTTAAAATTGGGCCCATTTGGCTGAGAAAGCTCAATGGTGCCATAGGGAAAGACATTGGCGATGGTGAATGGACCAGAGCAGCGACTCTTCAACTTGCCCGAGAAGATCTTCAACCGAGTGTTAAAAAGTAAGACTTGATCACCAACGTGGAACTCTCGGTTCTTGATTTTAGCATCGTGGATAATCTTGGTCTTCTCCTTGTAGATCAATGAGTTCTCGTAAGCTTCATTCCTCAATTCATGTAGCTCGTTGAGTTGAACCTTGCGAAGATCACCGGCTTTGTTGATGTCGAAGTTAGCCCATTTCAAGGCCCAGTATGCCTTATGTTCCAGCTCGATAGGGAGGTGGCATGCTTTCCCGTACACAAGACGATAAGGTGTACAACCAATCAGTGTCTTATAGGCGGTACGGAAAGCCCACAGAGCATCATCAATTTTATCGGCCCACGAGGCACGATGCTCTCCCATAGTACGTTCCAAAATTCGCTTCAATCCACGGTTGATATCTCGGCTTGACCGTTGGTTTGAGGATGATAAGCGGTGGAAAGACGGTGATTGACACCATACTTAGCCATGACTCTTGCAAAGTGATCATTGTAAAAATAAGTCCCGCGGTCACTGATTATAGCACGAGGAACACCGAATCGAGCAAACAGTTGTTTCAAGAAATTACAAACCACCCTCGCGTCGTTAGTGGGTAAAGCTTTGGCTTCAACCCATTTGGAAACGTAGTCAACGGCGACGAGGATGTATTTGTTTCCTTTAGAAGAAGGGAATGGCCCCATAAAGTCGATGCCCCATACATCAAAGATTTCATATTCTTGTATGAAATTTTGAGGCATCTCATCTTTATGTGTGATCTTGCCTTGTTTTTGGCAAGCATCACAATGTTTAACCATCTCGTGAGCATCACGATAAATGGTGGGCCAATAAAATCCCGAGTCAAACAGTTTTTTGGCGGTGTAGTTGGGACCAAAGTGACCACCGGTGGGTCCTTTGTGGCAAGCCTCGAGAATGTCTAAAGCTGCCGGTCCGTCAACACATCGGCGAATAATCTAATCAGCGCATTGTTTGAAGAGAAAAGGGTCATCCCAAAAGTAAGTCTTAACATCATTCAAGAACTTCTTCTTTTGTTGGGATGTTAACCCTTTGATGAGTACACCACCCGCTAAGTAGTTTGCAATGTCGGCAAACCACAGGGTGTCATCCAGATTGAGATTTATAGACATTAAGGTCTCAAGGGGAAAAGAGTCATTGATCTCTTTGTTCGGATGATCCCCTTGATATGGATCCTCAAGTCTACTTAGATGATCCGCGGCTAGGTTTTCGGCACCCTTCTTGTCACGAATTTCAATGTTGAATTCTTGAAGGAGTAAAACTCAGCGAAGAAATCTTGGCTTAAAGTCGTGCTTAGTCATCAAGTACTTTAACGCGGAATGGTCCGTGTATACGATGGTGGTGGATAAAACAAGATAGGGGCGAAATTTTCAAAAGCATAGACAACAGCTTAAAGCTCTTTTTCGGTTGTCGTATAATGCAATTGAGCCCCCGTCATTGTCTTGCTAGCATAATGGATTGGCCGGAAGTGTTTATTCACTCTTTGGCCCAAAACCGCTCCAATAGCAAAGTCGCTAGCATCGCACATCAACTCAAAGGGTAGCTCCCAATTAGGGGTAACCAAGACCGGTGCCTTAGTTAGCTTATCCTTAAGAAGATTGAAGGCTTCGAGACACTCTTTAGAGAAGATAAAAGGAGTATCTTTTTCCAAGAGGCGGATCATCGGGCGAGCGATTTTAGAGAAATCCTGAATGAATCGACGATAGAAGCCCGCATGACCCAGAAAACTTCTCACACCCTTCACGGTTGAAGGTGGAGGTAATTTGGCTATGAAATCTAGTTTAGCACGGCCGACTTCAAGAACGGCTTTAAAGATTTTGTGTCCTAGCACAATGCCTTCTTTTACCATAAAATGGCATTTTTCCCAATTTAGAACAAGGCGAGTGTCTTCGCACCGCTTAAGCATACGTTCTAAATTGGCAAGGCAAGAAGAGAAGGAATCCCCAAAGACCGAGAAATCATCCATGAAGACTTCCATGGTTTGCTCAACCATGTCATGGAAGATAGCCAACATGCACCTTTGGAAAGTCCTGGGGGCATTGCATAAGCCAAAAGGCATCCTTTTGTAAGCAAATGTGCCATAGGGACAAGTGAATGTTGTCTTATCTTGATCTTGAGGATCGATGGGTATTTGGAAATAACCCGAGAAACCATCAAGAAAGCAGTAATATTCATTACCCGCTAAACGTTCGAGCATTTGGTCCATAAAAGGAAGAGGGAAATGATCCTTTCTCGTGGCATCATTGAGTTTGCGGTAGTCTATACAAACTCTCCACCCAGTAACGAGACGTGTAGGAATCAACTCGTTGTTTTGATTGGGCACAACGGTGATTCCGCCTTTCTTAGGCACACAATGGACTGGACTAACCCATGGTGAATCCGAAATAGGATAAATCATGCCCGCATCAAGAAGTTTGATAACCTCTTTTTTGATGACGTCATGGATTTTAGGATTCACCTTTATTTGGCTTTGAATTGTGGGATTAAAGTCATCCTCCATGAGAATTTTATGTGTGCAAAAGTGAGGATCAATCCGCGAATATCAGAGATTTTCCAAGCGATAGCTCTTTTATGTTTGTTGAGAACTTCAATGAGACGAGTTTTCTCATCGGCTTTTAAGTCCTTAGCAATGATAACGGGAAGTTGATCAATGCCTTCTAAGAAAACATACTCGAGATGGGGAGGTAAGTCCTTAAGCTCAAGAGTAGGAGGATCCTCAATAGATGGTGTAACTAACGATGGATCATCATTAGTCACCTCTTTAGGAGAAGGAGGGGAAAACGGGTCTTCATTGAGAAGTTTCTCAATAGTACGAATGTCTTCATCCCAATCGGTGGAAGAATCATCATACTTAAGATCGAGAGGACCCAAGCTAGCTTCGAAATCATCCAAGTCACTTTCTCCAAAAGGAGTCAATGACAGAGCAATTGAGGCAACGGTCTCAACATTGGGTAGAGAAGAGAGAGTACTTTTGCAAGCATCATGAAGTGTTCTTCACAAGCCTCATCGAGAACATCAATAGCATTAACACTCTCATATGAATAAGGTTGCTTAGAAATCTTACCCATGTTGAAGACAATTTTATCGTCACCAACTCTCATGATTATTTCGCCCGCGGCTACATCAATGAGAGTGCGACCGGTCCTCAAGAAGGGACGTCCAACGATTAATGGAACACGAGGATCCATCTCGTAGTCAACGACAACAAAATCCACCGGGAAGGTGAATTTGTCAACGCCAACAAAGACGTCTTCGGCTATCCCCACTGGATAAGCAACCGTACGGTTGGCTAATTCCAAAGTCATTTTGGTGGGGACTAGCTCGGGGAGAGATAATTGCTTCCAAACACTTAAAGGCATTAAGTTTATACTGGCACCTAGATCGGCTAGGGCCATGCACATCTCTACTCCCAGGAAGTTGCAAGGAATTAAGAAGCGACCTGGATCACCAAGTTTGGTGGGCAATTTCCTTAAGAGAACGACGGAGCAATTCTCATTAAGTTGGGTCTGAGCAATGTCAAGAAGCTTCTCCTTGTCACTAAGAAGATCTTTAAACATCTTCGCGTATTTAGGCATGTGAGCGAGAGCCTCAGCAAAGGAGATGTTAAAATTCAATTGTTTAAACATTTTAAGAAAGTTTGAAACTTGAATATCATCCTTGCTCTTTTGCTTATCTTTCCTCAACGTTGAAGGATAAGGTATATCGGATGAAGAAGAAGGCTTTAGGAGAGTAGGATCACTCACAACCACGGGTGGTGGGGGAATGGGGATAGAAGGCAAAGGAGGTGAGGAAAGTTGCTCTTTTTCCTTGTTCACAACCACGGGTGGAGGTGTAGGAAGCTCGGGTTCCGTATAACCTTTTCCACTACGAGTGGTGATTTCTTTCATCTCCCCTCTTGGATTCGCAACGGTGTTACTCGAAAGAGTACCCGAAGAAGAGGGTTGATTACCTTGGAAGAGCGAACCGATTATATCATGTATGTTATCCGCTTGAGTGCTGAAAGAGTCTCTCATGTCTGCACGAATATCATTGCTTTGTTTCACCATGTCATTCCTTAGCTAGGCTCGAATATCGCTCCCTTGTTTCACCATGTCATTCTTCAAGTTGACGAATTGACTCTGAAGATTCGTCACCATCTCTCTATTAGTCTTCATGAACGTCTCGACGTCTTGATTCAATGTCATCGGTTGATTGAGAGGTGGAGCTTGGTAAGCTTGAGAATTTCCTTGAGGTGGGTATGGGTTTCTTTGGGATTGATATTGATTGTTAGCACGAGGTTGGGATTGGTTGTTTCGGTAATAGCTTTGTTGTTGGTTTTGGTTTGGAGGAGGAAAACCGGGTGGAGCAAGATAGTTGTTTGAACGATAACTTAGCAAGCTACGGTCTCCTTGAGGACGAGCTTGATAGCCTCCCGTGGGATAAGTACCGTATGCCGCGTTAACGTTTTCAGAAAATTGCCTTGAGTAGAAGGACAATCATTGTAAGAATGAGGACCACCACATGTGTCACAAGAAATAGAAATGGCTTTAGCTTGTTGAAAGTGATTTGTGGCCATGGTCATGAAATTCTTGTTCATCTCTGCGAGTTGTCGGGTAATTTCGGTCATCTCGGGATTAGAAGTAGTAGAAGAAACATCGACTCTCGGGTTAGATCTTGAGGATGCGGATGAATCCCAATTCTTGTGGTGAGTAGTCATGTTTTCAATCAACTCTCTTCACTCCTCCGGTCTCCTTTTCATAAAAGTACCACCGGCGGCGGCGTTGATCGTGTCACGATCACGAAAAGTGAGACCATTGTAGAAAGTATCAATGAGAGTGACGGGGAGCATGTTGTGATTTGGACAATGGTCGATCAAATCATTGTATCGTTCCCAAGCATCAAAGAGCGATTCATCATTGTCTTGCATGAATCCACTAATTTGGTTACGAAGGCTCGTGACCATGGATGGTGGGAAGTAGCGCGACAAAAAGAGTTGAGTCATGTCGTCCCAAGTATGAATAGAATTCTTTGGGAGACGGTGAAACCATTTTTCGGCATGGTGAGAAAGAGAGTGGGGAAATAGTTGAAGGCGAAGGTCATCCATAGAAACACTGGGCAACTTCATGCTTTGGGTGATGGTAATGAATTTGTCGAGGTGTTTGTTGGCATCATCATCATCCGGAATTCCGTGAAATGGGTTAGTTTGCACTTGTTGGATCATGTGATGCTTCAACGAAAACTCTTGAGCCGTGATATACATCGGCGCAATCGGGCCTCCACGTCCGTTCATCGTAGGTTGGCATAGCTCCTCCATGGTTCGTAGGTCGGGTAAGGGTGGATTATTCATGTTGGGGTGGGGTGGATTATTATTGTTGGGGAGGGGTGGATTATTATTGTTGTTGTTGTGTACACCGGCCATGTCTAAATCTTCGAGAGTCTCGGACTCTGAATAAGACGTTGATCGAGTACGCATACACTAAAAAGAAAATGCAAGAGAAAATATTTTTGGTTTTTATAGGTTTTTTAATGTTTTTGTATTTTTGAAAATTTTATATTTTTATGGGTTTTTAAAAATTTTATGTGCCTGAAGATAACGTTCCCGAAAGAACGGATCCCAAAATCCAATTTTTCTCACAAGAAACCGTTGATCCTTACGAAAAGACCCAGCAGCGGCGCCATTTTAATAACTGATATTTTAGTTGATTAAAAATGTTGCTTTTGCAAGATCTTTCTTTGCGTTGCTCGTACCCAATGATATATGTCGTTGTTTCGTTCTCGGTATCTACTCGAATCGATCACGGTTTAAAGTGGAATTGTTGTACTTGGTAACTAAAAAGGGGGAGCTTTGGTCTATATCTACTAAAACGATAAATGCGAGAAGTAATAAAATTAAACTAAAAGCAATTACTGAAAATAAAACTAGAATTAAAATTAAACAGTAAAGTACCTAAACATGGAAAAACAGTTGATGCGGAATGTTAGCTTGATCCGGTTTGGAAAATTTGGCTCATGCGGAATAAATCAACTCATGCGGAATAATCCTAAAAAAACTGCTTCATTCGGAATAACTAACACCACCTTCATCCGGAATAATCATTGATCCGGAATAAGAGCTTGATGCGGAATATTTGTCCTTCATGCGGAATGATAGCTTCATGCAGA
>JANFOE010003279.1:45000-50329 GCA_025667525.1 Glebionis coronaria
TCCTCAAGTTTCACTTTCCCCATACCAAGCTTAAAAATGGGATCATTGTATGCACAAGTAAAAAATACATCAACTTATTCATGACAATTAAATGTGGAACCGGTTATTATTTGAGCAAATTGCTTGAAGGCAAATTTGTCATTATTTGAAGCGTGAAATATAAGAAATGTAAAATCCAAAAATAAGGAAGCACGGTTTTAATCCTAAGTAATCCTCTCATCCATTACTTGAAAAACCGCTCACAATTAATACAAGTCCGTTTCAAGAGTAATAAGTCATTCGCCTTATGTGTAAAATCCTCATGTCATGCATTAATAAGTAGCTACTCACTCGCTAAGGAAAGAAAAATAAAACTCACGCAATAATTTACATCCGCCATCTTTTTGAGACTTTGGATCTTCAACCCCGCAACCCGTCAAGGTAATATTGGATTGGAGCAATCTATTGAATCCCCGCAACCCGTCAAGGTAATATTGAAACTCAATAGTCACTATAATTAATACCACACTGCCCCTCTTGGGAGTCTTGTATAATTATTATTTTTTTCTCTTTTTTTTTTTACTAGCCACTCATTTTTTTGTAAGCCGCTCTTATTTTTATTTATTCCACACAAAGAAAGTTGAAAAGAATAAAAGGAAAAACACCCGCTAAATATTAAGCATGACATAAGTCTAATACACATAAAACGTTTTAACTTAGAATCTTAAGACGTACTTAAATCAACCATGAATGATTAGACAAAAATGCATAAGAGATTACAAACCGATTAAAACCGTTCTTGATTATTTATTAACATATATACATGCGAAGAAAATAGAGGTAAAGAAGAGAAGGGTTTAGCCACAAGTAATTATCATGAAGTTTATCTAGCCCTTTTATACTTGCTTCAACTCTATCATTTCCCATTCTCCACAAATTTAAAATCTCAAATAATGAGATTGGTGGATGCTTAGCCTAATAGACCAATGAAGGACTACATGGTTAAGGATACTAGCTAGAGAATGCTTGGATAAGCAAACTCGGGTTGAGTCAAAATATCCATGGCGGGCCTAATATGTCAAAGAAGTCTAAATTTGTTAAACCATGTCCTTTATTATATTTTTTCCTTTTTATATATTTTTGATGAAAGATAAAAGAAAATATGTATACAATGCAAATGTGTTATGCAAAATGAAAAATTATTGATGCAAAAATTATGAATGCATATTTTTGGTGGCCAAAGTAGATCAAAAATTTGAAAAATGTTTGAAAAATTAATTTTCCGGGTTATCATGAAGAACAATGACAAGTTCTAGGTAAGGTCACTTCGATAGAAGACCCCCTACACTTAAGTTAAACATTGTCCTCAATGTTTAAGAGCATGGAAGTATAAAAACTTCCCTACACTTATGACAATGACTAGACTTTGCTTAACCCAAGTTAAGGAAAGGACAACTATTGGTGAATTCGTGTTTAAGCACAAGGTGTCAATGAAAGATCACAATAGTAACGAAGTGAATCGATACAAGGGCCTCCTCCATAAGCTCCAATGCATTAAATGAGAGAGAGCAACCCTACAAACACGAAGAAGACAAAAGATAGGCACCCCCCCTACACTTCATCTCGACTATATACCCTTTTATGAATCCTATCCTATCACACTCTATGCTAGATGATCTAATCCTAGTTATTCAAGCTTGATTTAAGGAGTCTCTAGCTCGACTCATCCCACACTTAAAGTGTCTATGGAACACCTATCATGGAGAGTAAAAGATTTACCCTTTTTTAAGAAAAATCTCCATGATGAGGTAAAACAAGTTTTCATTTATCAAAACTTCATAAATATCCCCCAGGATCAAATACATAATTACCATCCCACTTATAACACAATTCAACAACTAACTTCCCAAGCAATGGTGAAAAGAGTGAGGTGTTGTTCTCCAAAATGGTTTCCCATATGTTCTTCACAAGGTGATAGGGTAAAACTCTCAAATATTTCACAAGTTTTCCTTTTGTTGCATCAGGCGGATACTGAGATGGTGTAGCAAGCTCTATGCCAGGATCAAAAATCCGTTCCTTGATGGGAAAACAACAAGTGTTGGTTGCCTTAGAAGATTCTCCTTTGTAGTTCACATGGTAAGAGAAAGGTTGTGGAGGCATGGATAACAACAAGCTCTTGGAAGGAGCCATCATGACTTGTTTTCCTTTATCATTTTGAAAGGTTGAGGTGGGCAAGAAAGAAGGTAAAGGATCTTCATGCAATAGAGATTCTAAATAGAGTATGTCCCCCTCCTCATCAAGATATCCAAGAGTATACTCAAAAGGTATATCCACCTCTAAAAACTCATCAATCTCATCAATGATAGAATCCTCCTCATCACCATAAACATCATAGATAGGTCTATCAAAGATTGGTGATTCCTCAAAACCCAAAAAAGTATGATCATCAACAAATGGAGAGTCACAAGTAGAAATCTCATCATCACTATAGTCATCATATATTGGTGTATCACAAAGAAGAGATTCTTCATCACTAAAGTCCTCATGAATATCTTCATCATTGTGGAAAAGTGGATTGTCATATGAGGTTTCAAAGAGAGGATTCGAATAGATCACAAAATCACCAAAGTTAAGCTCTTGATATTCATGAAAATCCAATGATGAAGTAATGGAAGCAATGGTCTCAACATGAGGTAAATCATAATCTCCACTTGAGCAAGCTTCATAAAAATATTCATCACATACTTCATCAAGGATATCTTCATGAGTTTCCTCCTCATTCACAACATCAATATGTTTTACCGCTTCGGGCTCATTAGACTTCTTAGACAACTTCCCCATGTTAAACACAACTCTCTCATCTCCTACCCGCATTGTAAGTTCACCTTCCGCCACATCTATCAGAGTTCGACCCGTTCTCAAAAATGGCCTACCAACAATCAAAGGTACTCTAGGATCCATATCATAATCTACTACCACAAAATCCGCGGGAAAGGTAAATCTATCAACCCCAACAAAAACATCTTCCGCAATTCCCATCGGATAAGCTATAGTACGGTTGGCCAACTCAAGAGTCATCTTAGTAGGAGTGAGCTCGGGAAGTGAAAGTCTCTTCCAAACCGATAATGGCATGAGATTTATGCTAGCACCTAAATCCGCTAAAGCCATACAATTTCCCACCCCCGGGAAATTGCAAGGAATCAAAAACCTCCCCGGATCTCCAAGCTTAGTAGGCAACTTCTTAAGCAAAACCACGGAGCAATTTTCATTCAAAGAAGCATTAGGCAAATCCACCAATCTCTCCTTGTTAGAAAGTAAGTCCTTAATCATCTTAGCAAACTTAGGCATATTGGCTAAAGCTTCCGCAAAGGAGATATTGATGTTAAGTTGCTTGAACATCCTCAAAAAGTTTGAAACTTGGATATCATCCTTGTTCTTAAGCTTTTCTTTTCTCAATCTTGATGGATAAGGGAGACTTGGTTTTGGTTGTGGTTGAGTGGTTGTTGAAGGATTTTTCTTGTTGGCTTCTTCATGGTGAGGTGTGGAAGGTAAATGAGTAGTATGTGTAGGATGATGAGGTGTAGGTGTTGGGTTAGTGGAGATTGAAGGTGGTGAAGAAGATGTAGAAGGTACATCACAAGGTGGAACCGTAGTAGGCTTAACCATTGAAGGTGTAGGAGGTGAAGGTTCTTGAGTTGTCTTTCCACTTCTTGTTGTGATAGCATTAACATTGGCCCTTGGATTTGTTTGTGTGTTAGAAGGTAGAGCCCCTTGTGGTCTTTGGTTAAATGCCATTAAAAGCCTATTGGTTTGTGCCTCCATTGTAAGTTTCATTTGGTCATTCATTCTCTTTTCACTTTCACGAATCCTCCTCTCAACATACTCATGAGTCTCTTGTAGCCCATATCCTTGATTTTGAAATTGAGGGTAACCTTGATTGGGGATTTGAGAGTATCCTTGATTTGGGAAGGGTGGGAGTGGTAGATTAAATCCTTGATGTGGTGGATAAAAGTTACTTCCTTGATTTTGAAAATAGTTAGGTGCCTTGTAGTTATTCCCTTGGTATTGTGGTCTTGGACCTTGGTTTCTTTGTAACAATTGAGGAGGATTTTGTTGAGGTTGGGTGGGTGGTTGGGGTGGGAATCCCGGTGGAGTAAGGTAATTTTGAGACTTGTAAGAAAGATTGTTTGGATTGATGTTTGGCTTGAAATGTTCACGATGTTCCTCTTGGTAAGCATAACATTCCCCTTGATAACCTTGCACCTTATCACATTGTTGATATGAATGGGGACCTCCACAAGACTCACATGAAAGAGTAATAGCATGCACATCATTTGTGTAATGATTGCCCATAGAAAGCTTCATAAAGTCATTCATCATAGTTTCTTGCATCTTTTGAGTGTTTTGCGTGAGTGTTTGACTTTCCTTTTGAGCTTTAGTCAATGCTTGAATGCATGAAATGAGTTGACTCTCCAATGGTTTAGAACTTCCTTCTTGAATGACATGTACTCTTTCATCAAATTGTGTGTTGGTTTGCACCATTGCTTTGTTCTCAATAATATCCCAAGCTTCTTGAATGGATTTAAGAAGAATATTTCCTCCCACGGAAGCATTGAGTGAGTCTTGGTGATGAGGTTTAAGGCCATTGTAGAAAGTATTTATTTGGTGAACTTCATCTAATCCATGGTTAGGGCATCTCCTCAATAACTCTCTAAACTCCTCCCAAGCATCACTAAAGGTTTGACTAGGTTTTTGTTGAAAGCCTATAATTAAGTTCCTCAAAGCCGTGGTCTTAGATGGGGGAAAGAACTTGTTCAAAAACTTGGTAGTGAAACCATCCCATGTGGTAATACTCTCGGGTGGTTGTGTATCTAACCAATGCTTAGCCGGACCCTCTAGTGAAAATTGCACAAATATCAACTTAATGGCATCATGGGTAACTCCATTGTACTTAATGGTGTTGCAAAGAGCAAGAAATCTCTTAAGGTGATCATGAGGATTATCATTCTTGTTTCCATAAAAAGGTGTGTTTGAAACCAAGTTATTCATATCCGTTTTTAGCTCAAATGAATTTGCGGGAATGTCGGGAATCTTGATAGCATCGGCATATCCGTGAACATTGGATTGCAAACGTTCCATCAAAGAACGAGTATCAACTCTAGCCATGGCTTCTTGTTGTGGATGAATCAAAGCACGATTCTCGTGATCGGCTTGATGGACGGTGGTGTTCCTACTCTTTCTCTTTTTCTTCCTTTTCGGAGGAAGGGGTTGTACACCAATCGGTATTTGTGCACGCCCGCGAGTGAGCATGCAACTCAATACGAGGAATGAGAGAGAAGCTCTCGTGTGA
>JANFOE010003280.1:0-43391 GCA_025667525.1 Glebionis coronaria
TTCAGTCACCTACATATCAACTCAGGAGAATTATGTAAGCTAATAAATATAAAAGCCTGCCTTAACAGTTCACATCTACATAACCCTTAGAAAGTGCGGCTTCTAGAACACGAGTAAAAGAAACTCCTCTGACAAAAAAGATGTTCTCTTGCATCTGCTGAATCTGCCTGACACCAACGGGTCATCAGGGTTTGGGTCATATAGCAGGGAGATCCGACAGATCACAGCAACGAACATTCAATTTTCGATCAATAAACAGAACATTTACAGCAAGTGGGCTGATATGAAATGCAACAATGCGGCAGCTGAAACTAAGTCCTTTGCAAACGGCAACATTAGTTACGATCCAGGTGCTTAAAAAATTGGTTTAGAAGGTTGTATGATTTATAATACTCTCGCATCGGTAAAACAGAAACTTTTTGACCCGAATGTCCCAACTCGACACATCATAAGTAAATGGGTCAACAATGCTACTTATACATTCAACATAAAATGACCATGTGTATCATCTTTTAAATAAATTGTAGAACGTTCATTATCGACACAATTGCAATATGTTAGAAATAGAAGTGCTCCAAAGGCTCATACTCAATATGTTTACTCACGTTTGGTAATATAAAATATTCTAATAATAGCATAGAAATACACCAATATAAGATAAAAGTAAATAACTAAGAAATACCTCAAAACCTACATATGAGATTAAATGGAAAAACCTCTTCATCTCCGCGTTGAAGCTCCAACAGAGAAAAAATCACAGTGCCTTGAGTCAACGCGTGCAGACGTCCCAGTTTTTAGCCTCTCAGTTTCGAATCAAGTAACTGCAAAATTTCTTGAGACCAAGTGAAGCTGATACACCAGCTCTTCTTGCAGGCATAGAAGTTCTACCAAACCAAACGTTTCCACTCATTAAAGTTCCAGTAGTAAGTACTATTGATTGTGAATAAAAGTCAGTTCTAAAGTTTGTGAGCAGTTAATTTACAATTTCGCCAAAGGTTGTGACTGTCTAGCTGTACTCGAAATCCGGAGACCCTTGCTCAGAAGTTGTTCATATCCGGTCATTTTTTGCAGCCCTTATTTTATCATGATAAAGTTCTTGGAATCTTTCTAATGGAATCGTGATAACTATAGATAAAATGCTTGTGATCAAAAGGTTGCAACACACTCAATGCCAACACTTATACATAGAATTGCTAACGCGAGAATGGTCTGCATTGGTAACATCCATATTTCATGAAGATCCCACATCTAGCCTTTGTAAATCAGCAAAGTTATGCATTATCTTCATATAAACTTATAGAGGGTACTGTTATATCATATTATAAAGATTTGACGCAAAAATTCAATAGAAAAACTCCATGCAGATGGCTTGAGCATGTTTATCTGATGCAGGGTGATAAATATTGCTTGAACATGATCAGCTGAAGCAGCGGCCTGTAAAATTTGAATAGACCTATCACCAAACCCATATCTCATCCCTTGTCCAACTCTTCGCTATCCAAAAGTGGCCGAAATAGCAGTGGTGAGATGCAAGCTGGGATCCGAATGAGAGTTTAAGCAGTCGCAACTATAATCTTGATTCATTGTGTTGGTCTCCTTGGTTTGTATTTTGATCTGAACTTGATTCTCCAAAAGTGATGCACAACTGAAGTATTAGAAATGTACCTAAGAAATTGCTTGATGTAATAACATGCCAGGAATTAACAAACTATCTATATGAATAAGATTTGTAGGTTATCCTCTATACTATTTATTCTGAATAACATCGCCCCAACATCTCGTACAGAATGTCTATTCCATATATCTTAAAGAAAACCTTACCATGCCTATGAGATGTGGAGTAAGTCTTTTTGTGTAGTCTTTTCGGAGACATGGCAATGAGCATGCTAAATCAGCATATTTACATCTTTTATGACCACTAAATGATAAATTTTCCCTGCCCTCCAAATGGGAAGAGCTGATTTGACCTCTACCTTTGATTAGCTTTTACAGCATGAAAACTTAATAGATTTCTTTATTCAAAATAATAATATAATTCTTGAAACATATAATATTTTTTGCCATATCTGACGCTACAAAAAAGAGATCAGAATAAAATCAACCCGACTCAAGTCATGTTGACAACGCTTACAAAAAAACATGTTTGGACCTGTTACAGAACCTAATCAACCCGTCGATTTTGCCACCATTAATCTGTTTAGAACTAAAACTACTTTGTAAACTATAACATAAAAAGTAAGACGAGTTAAATACCTTGATACTCCTAATTTATATGTAAACTTGGAGTTGAATTTAAAGATATCAGCAGTAGATCTTGTTTAGGTACTTCACAATTTCATGAAAAACTGTTAACTTGTGTTCATCTGTGTATTTTAATCCACTTTGTCGCAAAAAACCTTTTTGCCTATAAAACATGATTACAGCAAAATTAACATAATTATTTTATTGAATTAATGATCACTTAGTACTGTCTACATTGTATCTTGATTGAGATGGACACAAGAGTAGACAGGGTAGGTTACTATGTATATATTGCTGCTTTAAACTATCGAAATTTTAAAATCAATCAAAAGAGTTATACTGAATTGGTTAGATGCTGGTAAAGTGTGTACCTTGGTTAGCTGCAACACATTTAACACCAAGGTCAGCGGTAGTCTTATGGTAGCTACTTTTTCTAAAGCAGGAACATAGGAGTGCGCTAACTAATTAAAAGGTAAATAATTAGTATGTTTATTTCATAAAAGGTAAAAGGATGCCAAGTTTGTATTACATTTATACTTTAGACAGTCTGGTAAATAAACGTAACCTGAAACACAATAATTAAATGTAATGCCATATTTCTACATTGACAACTACAATTGATGATTTAGTGATCGATCTTCAAGAGAACATATGTTTACCTATCTAGTTTGATTTCCTTGATTAACCACAACTAAAGCCCTGAACATCATTCGACTGCAAGACATATATTGAAGTCTTCAAAGTTCTACAGAAATATCTTGTAAGCAGAAGTCTAACTGCTAGACACGAGTCTTTCAATGAAGTTTATATAGAATCATTTTTTACCTCGTCAAAGGGCAGATCGATGGCTTCCGCTCATGACAACAACTCTTGTCTTCGCATCATCACAAAGCTTCTTAAAGGGCTCTTTTAACTCACTGTGCACGTTCAGTTTCATTTCTTTAAACTAATCGATCCTTCTATCGGGAGCATTCGCCGGTTTAGTTATTGTTGTATTGAACCCCTGTAAAGTGCAATAAACAACACGATGATATCAAAACTTACAATGTAAAATATTCATTTTTTTCTTATTTGGTTGTAAATTACTATACTTAGATGTTAGGTTGTTTAAAAAATCCTAAATTTTTTGGAAACTATAAATAAATTGGTTAAAATGATATTTTTAAGTGGCCTGCATAGTGATTAGAAAAGGCTGAAAGATTATATACCATTATGGGCAAACGGTTCGTGGAAGAATGATTTAATTACATGAACTCCAAAATTAAAACTAAACAAACCGGAAGGAGGTAGTTATTACCTTGATTAATATGCAACAATGAATGAATCAGCAGTTCAGATGAATGGTGTACACTGCTTGACCTCGCAATGGACAAATCCATCAGTAACATTCTAACCAAACATCATATAATTGTGAATAAAATCCTAAGATCAGTTCTTCACGCGTTTTTTCATGTGTATCCTGCAGCTTATTCCTAAACAATGGATGCTCTATAAGCTTAAACAACATAGAATGTAACTGATAAATATCCAACAATAATAAGTAATGAACCTCAGTTTTTTACTTGGTAGCAAATGAGAGAGTAAAAGCAGTGGTAGCTATAGAGAGTACATTGTTCTGTTGTTGAAGACATCTGCATCATTCTCAAATGCACCGTAAACATAAATAAAAGAAAGATGGAACTTTTTAAATAGTCTGAAAGACAAATAAAATTATTATAACTGAAATATCAAACCTAAAACATGAAGAATTACTTCCACATTCTGAAGGTACAAACAACAGTGCTATTCGATGAAAAATAAACTACATCGTTTACCTGATCAATAGACTGTAGCTTAGACATACATGGTATGTTGCTGAACACAAGCAAATAATACGTATCAGACGATTATCGCATCCTTCTCGTATCGAACCTTGTTTAAAAATACCACACACAATAAATTCAGCTTCTAGAAAAAGCAGAATAAATGATAATAAAATATAACCCATAACTTTAGTTACCTGAGAAATTTGTTTCAGCTTTAAACGTCTCAACGAATGAATAAATGATATGAATAAAGGATCCTTGATATTAGGTTTATCATAAATATGTGAATAATTGTTTTCTTTGTCCAAGGATCTGCATCATGTTTAGATACACCATGTAGCATATTATTCATAGCTTCTAAATCCATCTTATAGATTAATGATATTGGTGATGGATGTTTATTTTTTATTTGGCGCGGTATTAGGGTTGCTGAGAAAGAGGCGCCTGATGAATATCATATCAGATGATCGAATGATGAATGAAGAGATTAGGGTTTTGTGAAGATACAGTAATACGAATGGTGATATTGCATAAGATGAACCGATCAGGGTTCCGCATAATCGAATAAGATGGTTTGAATAAGGATTCAGGTTTTGACTACGAATATATGTATTTAATGATATTTGGGTGCAAGCAATGTTTATATGAGTATAAGAATTCGGTTTTGAAAGACTCATCACAATATCAAGCTTGCTCTACTGGTAAGGCGTTTGCAAGTGAGATCGCACACCTAAGTTCGAAACTTACTTGTGTGATATTTTTTAGAATTTTCAAATAACGAATTTAAGAAAAAATAATGATGACGTGGATTAATGGGATGCTTATGTGGCATATCCCTCCTCTTATATATAATGTATATATATATATATATATATATATATATATATATATATATATATATATATATATATATATATATATATATATATATATATATATATATATATATATATATATATATATTTTACCTCAAAAGGAATATCTTTTGGCCATTTGGAATATCCTTAGTTAAAATTTCCTTTTTCCATTTTAATAAAACATTTTCTTAAAAAGAAAGTTTATTAAAATGTTTTGTCACATTTGAATAAATGTGATTTTTAAGGTGAATCAAACTTTTAATGATCACTAAACATGTATAAGATATGTTTATGTAAGACTTAAATGATTATTAACTAAATGATATTGTTTGTTAAATAATTCGTCTTACAGTTATATATATATATATATATATATATATATATATATATATATATATATATCTATATATATATATATATATATATATATATATATTATATATATATATATATATATATATATATATATATATATATATATATATATATATATATATATATATATATATATATATATATATATATATATATATATATATATATATATATATATATATATATATATATATATATATATATATATATATATATATATATATATATATGTATATATATATATATGTATATATATATATATATATATATATATATGTATATATATATATATATATATATATATATATATATATATATATATATATATATATATATATATGTATATATATATATATATATATATATATATATATATATATATATATAGATATATATATATATATATATATATGTATATATATATAGATATATATATATATATATATATATATATATATATATATATATATATATATATATATATATATATATATATATATATATATATATATATATATATATATATATATGTATATATATATATATATATATATATATATATATATATATATATATATATATATATATATATATATATATATATATATATATATATATATATATATATATATATATATATATATATATATATATATTTTACCTCAAAAGGAATATCTTTTGGCCATTTGGAATATCCTTAGTTAAAATTTCCTTTTTCCATTTTAATAAAACATTTTCTTAAAAAGAAAGTTTATTAAAATATTTTTTCACATTTGAATAAATGTGATTTTTAAGGTGAATCACTTTTAATGATCACTAAACATGTATAAGATATGTTTATGTAAGACTTAAATAATTATTAACTAAATGATATTGTTTGTTAAATAATTCGTCTTACAGTTATATATATATATATATATATATATATATATATATATATATATATATATATAATATATATATATATATGTATATATATAGGGGTGGGATCTAGAAAAAACCTTGTATTGGGAGAAAACCTAGAAAACAAACTCATAAGGTGACATTTGAAACTTATCAAAGCGGGGGTAGAAAACTTAAATTCTAAAAAAACAAGGGTTAAAACTGCCAATTTAGCATTATTATTATTAAGAAACCACCGAAACACACACAGTTGAATCCATCGATTCCACCGCCACCATGTCCATAGATTCTACCACCATCACGATGAAGCCACCGTCTCCACCGCCACCGCCATCGCCACCGCCACCGCTACCGCAGTCGCCGCCTCTGCCGCTTTCATCATATCCATTAATCTGTTATTTAATCCATCATCGCATACATCATCTCCAGCGTCACCTGATATGTTTAAACTGTAAACCGCACCCCAAACGGATCGTTATATACATGTAAGTTTTGAATTATAAATTTATTATTTTTATGTTAATCAGATGCATCATTTTGGAAATTATAAAATAATTACTGTTAATGTAGATATGTTCCGGTCATCACCACTAGTAGCTTATGCTCCGCTACCATTAGCTCCGTCACAGATAGCAACGGTGGTGACACCGTTCCATCCCTCGGGTAATATAAACTCTAACTCTTTGTAGAATCAATCATGTATATGAAGCTTTATTCATCTGAAAACAAGGAGAAAATAAGATTTGACTCAAAAGTAAATTGATTTTACTCTAATTAATCAGTCTTAAATCAATAATTTGATTATATTAAAAATTTTATTTTATGTTTATCATCATATAAATATGTTTTCTATCAAATAGGAACAAATTTAGCAAAAAGATAGCATAGAAACGTGTTTTTTAATATAGTTTTGTCGCATCAGTTTAAAATCGTTTTACGGCATCGGTTTAAAATTGTTTTAGGAGCGGGTTGCGGAGTAAGTTCAATGTTTATAATTTTTTGTTAAAACAGTTGTAATAAGTTTCTTTCTTCTATACTTTTATGTTGATTAGTTGTAACAACTTTTATCTTCAAACAAAGCTTAAACATTCACCTTTTTCACTGTTCCTATCATAACATAAGCTCATAAGCTGAATAAGCTTGTAAGTTGTTCAGCTTATTTTTGTTTTACAATTTAAATCAGGAACTTTAATGCTAGTAACTATGTTCTTGAAGTTTTCATCAGTTGGTAATTTCAGTTAAAAAGTAGTAAAGCTCCTGTTTAGTTTGGCTTATTGGATAAGCTGTGAAGCAGCTCTTTGGTGCTCAAAGTTGTAGTGGATTGTGGATTTCAGAAGGTTTAATAATTAGTTTTTGATTTGGTTGGAAGTCAATTTCAGTATTAGCCGTTGCACACCATCAAAGGAAGCCTTGAAAGAGGTAATCCATTGTTTACTTTTCTGCGATTAGAATGTAGAATGCTAGTTCGTTGTTACCATTTGTAGTGTAAATTTTTGCTCGCAATATGCTCGTGTTCATTTGTTAATTGCTACTTGTAATCTGTTATAGGTTTGTGATTTTATTCATAACATTCAGCCTTGTAGATTTTATGTGATATCAGATATGGAGGGTTTGGCATTAGCGTCTAGCTGAACTATGTATCGATGATTCTGATTCAAGTTTCTCTATTAGTTTAAGTAGTAGTTAGAGGTATAAGATTGAGTAAATGTTGATTCCATTATAAGAGCAATGACAGTTTGTACAAAACAAAGAAAGTCAAATAGGTTATTTCTTAGAGGTATTTAGACATATTTACACCACACGTTTGTAACACCCATTTGAACAGATTTGCTAATAGAAAATCCGTTGTAGCTGGAGATTTAATCAGTTAAAGTTGTTGGTAATTACACTTTGCTTTTAGACACTAGTTTATAGATAAGCTAGGATGTTTTTTTTGTAAAAGAAGATGTTTTAGGAGCGGGTTGCGAAGGAAGTTGGTGTTGCGGTGGTTGTGTCATAGTTGGAGGCTGTTTTGGAATATGTTAGTTAATTTTAAGATAATAAATTTTTGTGAAGTTGTTTATTTCAGTTCCGTTGTTTGAATATGTTAGTTAATTTTAAGGCATCTGTTGGTTAAATATAAGGCATTTGTTTGATAAAAACAATGCATCTATTTGTTAAAATTAAAGCATTTGTTTGTTAAAAATTAAAGCAGTTGTTTGTTAAAATTAAAGCATCTGTATGTTTAAATTACATATACTGAACCGGAAGAAACATAAAATGAATAGAAAGACACATATTAGGTTTAGTGTTGAAGTTAGTATTACCCTATTGTTTAATTATAATAATCAAATGATGCAAAAGTGCAAAGGGTTGTAAGAGGCACCTTGCGTCCATTAGCTTTCAAAAAACGCTAAAAACAAAACCCAGGTGATATTTATCCACATGTAACTACCTTTGTTAGTTTGATTAGGGATTCACTTAATTACAACGTTTGTTTTGTAGGTAGTGCATCAAAGCTGTCTTAATGTTCTAATACTGCATCAGTTTGTTTTTTTGTTTAAGGCATCTGTTTTAAGATCGTATTACAGCATCAATTTGTTTTTTTGTTTAATGCATCCGTTTGTATATTTTATTGCATCCGTTTACCTAATTTATGGTGATTATGATTTAGGTAGTCACATAGACAAGACGACTGGACTTGTATTAGCGGTGGGAATGTCAGCTTTTATATTCGGACAACTTGCAATATATGCAACTGTACACAACCACTATAGGCTGATGATAACCCGGTAAGTTACACAATGCGTTTATTACACATATGGTAGTAGTTATCACTCTTGTTATGAGCTAGTATGCTTTATTTCCTTTATTTCCTCTACTCGAGTTCCAACAGTTTTCATGGACCCCCCACCCCCGTAAATGATAGGATAACAGTTTGTACAAAAAACTTTCTTTATCTTATACAAAAAACTTATATTGGTAGATATGAATTATTAATTGGTAGGATAGCAGTTTGTACCTTAAATGGTTGGTTAACGACTCAAAACAGATTGGGGTTGAAACGGGTCATCTAATTGCGTCCATTTAAGTTAATTTAGTGCATCCGTTGAGGTTTTAAGTATATCTGTTTGATGTACGTTAGTGCATTTATTTGATACAAGACACGAGCTTTTCAATTTATCATGATGTAACTCAAAAAATGTTTGGTGTTTCTTCATTAAGTGAAATTCCCACGTACACTGATATTTTTATATATTTACTTGTATCATAGAGTGGCAAAATGGCGGGTCTAGTAATGAGTTTAAATGTCATTTGGTGGCTTGGATTGACCTAAAACATTGTTTTTTTTATTTCAAAAAGTAGTTCAAAGGCTTCTGGTTTAGAAAAAGTGCCTGATACAATTGAAATTCAAAAGCCCTTTTATTGTTATTATGAAAATTACGTAAAGAGCCTGATGATTACTCAACTTTTGTGCAGATGTACATATATTCTACATATTGGGTACAACTGCAGTGATATACCATATTTTTTTGTCAAGAATAGCGTGTTTGATGAGATAAGTGCAAGCTTGCATGTCAAAGGAAAAAAAATGTAGCTGAAGTATACGTTCTGGGCCAGCTAGCTAGTGATAATCAAAGTGACATCAAGGAACGACGATTAACTTCATAAAGCAATTCGTATGAGAGTGCAGCTTCTATTCTTGAACGGAAAAAGGTGAACAAGGAGATGAACTGATGGAGTCGGTGATTCTTGGGGCTACTCAGAAAGTTTAGGTATTAATATTAAACTGTTGGTCTATTAATACTAGTAGTATTATAGGTTAGTTTCATAAAGAGTAGTGTTCAATTAAGCATAGCAACGGTATGCACATCACACTTTTTCTCCAAAAAGTATGCAGGTTTTGGCAACGGGTCTCATTGGGCCATTTTTGTATCATTGGGCCATTTTTGTACATGTCAAACAGGATGGCCGTAAAACTCTTTTTGTCCATATAATAACCATTTTGATGTTCCTCACATTGCCTCATTTATTGTTCCTCTTAGTGTATTTCAAAATCATATGATTGGATATTGTTTAATATACATGTTTCCATTAATATGCAGATTAGCCCCTTCACGAGTAAAGCTATGAACACCGACTTATACGCCATCGAGATTGGTTGCAACTAAGAAAAGGATGGATCTTTGTAGCGGGATCACGTATCATATCTATACCGAACCAGGAAGTTTCAATTTGCGTCCGAAGAGTTTGATGTTACAAGCTTTATGTAATCCATTTACAATAAAAATATGCAAGATTGTTATTAGTGGCACTTCCAGAAAGTCAAAACTTAGAACTCATTAGTGCTATTTTTATTTTTTATTAGCGTATGTGGGTTTTTAATTTAGTGTAGTGTTGAAGTGTGGACTATGATTAGAGTTATATGATATTTAACCCAATTTATTTTTTTTGCACGCAAACTTCCATTCATATATAACTTTCAAATATTACATAAAGAAAAAAACAAGTAAACGTAGAGAAATAAGAAAAAGAATGAAACGAAACAAACAACAGATGTTATAAGGAAGAATGGGAAGACAATTTACAAAAATGACCCCTGGGAATAAAGAAATGACATACAGACCCATGAAGTTAGGAGGAAAAAAAAGGAGGGGAAGGGGGCTTGATCCAACGGTTGGAAGGATGTTTTCTAGGTTTTTTCTTGAGATGATGTTTTCTATTGATCCCATCTCTATATATATATATATATATATATATATATACATATATATATATATATATATATATATATATATATATATATATATATATATATAATATATATATATATATATATATATATATATATATATATATATATATATATAATATATATATATATATATATATATATATATATATATATATATATATATATATATATATATATATATATATATATATATATTATATATATATGTATATATATATATATATATATGTATATATATATATATATATATATATATATATATATATATATATATATATATATATATATATATATATATATATATATATATATAATATATATATATATATATATAATATGTATATTATATATATATATATATATATAAATATATATATATATAAATATATATATATATATATATATATATATATATATATATATATATATATATATATATATATATATATATATATATATAAATATATATATCTTTACATTATATATAACAGGAGGGAAATGCCACATAAGCATCCCATTAATCCATGTCATCAATTTTTTAGTCCTATGCCATGGCAGAAAAATTCGGAACAAAAATGTACCCATGTAAGTTCGAACATGGTATCTTTTGTAAACTATACAAAGACTCCACCACTGTGCCATACTCGAAGTTTTATTAATGTTTGCAAAACAAAATAAATAAACCATAATTCCATATACAAAACCATATTATCTTTATGCAAAACGTTAATATACGGTTCTATTTTCTGTTAATATACGATTTGATCAGTTATATCCTTCTAGACAAACAACTGATATCCATTCACGACTCCTTTTCTTTTAAAAAACACGACTCCTTTGTCTCTCTATACCCTAATGATTATACAAAAGATGCAACTCGAGAACTCTGAAGATCTGTTATTTGCAACAAATCCAACAGCTGATATTGTATTGCTGATAAGTTTAGAAGGTAAGGTTTGAATCCTATAGCTCTCTTTTTGCATCTGCATTCACAATAGTATTTAACCAAGGTTTATGACTGCAAACATGGGATTAGTTATTAGATGATTGTTATTAATGATTGTTATTCTTTAATTCATTAAGAGGTCACAGTTACTGTTATTCGGATCGAACTTTTCAGTGTAATTTATCTTTCTCTAATTCGTTAACAGGTCACAGTTATTGTTTTATTATATGTTATACACTCAAAATCAATTAGACTTTACTTTTTATTAAGTGAATTCATAAAGCCATGATTTTCAAATAAGGGCAATGCGACTTGGAAGTCAGCTGATGCTATATGCTGCAACTGCAACATATGCAACCAGTATTTAGAACCTTTTACAGTCGTTTCATGTTCGGTAATGAAGGATTGCATGTCGTGACTGTAGCATCGGTTGCTCACCGTTGATGATGTAGTATTATAACGCCTTAAAGCTGTAAACTTTTATTGACTTGGCTAAAAAATGATGGTATTTAATCATATTGTTATAATATTTTCTTTGAATACAGATAATCGTATATATATATATATATATATATATATATATATATATATATATATATATATATATATATATATATATATATATATATATATATATATATATATATCTATAATATATATATGGGGCTAAGTTTGACATAGGAAAATAAAAGGTGCCATGTCATATCCTATGTGGCATTATTTCATTGGCTACATAAAATAAAACCTACTAAATATATCATACGACTAAATATTAAATTTTTGGCAGATTTGAATATTTTGGAAACTAGATTTTATTTTATTCGAAAGATTTATTCGGTCCATAAAATTATTCGGTTCTTTTACATGTTTATCTAAACCCTAATACAAAACGTATGCAACCCTAATCATCTTCTTTGCATGTAGATATCTTTGATCATGGTTTCTTCTTTTTAGTTTTCGGAAACGATATTTTTCATTCGTCCCTCTACATCAATAAGATTCATTCATTATATGCTTTTTATAGATTTGTTAATTTTAATTCATCATGCTTCTATAGATTTGTTAATTTTGATTCATCATGCTTCATGGATGTCATGTTTAAGTTAATATTTTAGTATGATTTCCAGGCTGAGATTTATTGATTTCGTACAACAAAAACACGGTCAACAATGTGGTGTGACGCATCAACAGGAGGCTCATAACTCATAAGTAGTGATCGATGTTAGGAAGGTTTTGCAGGTTAGTCTTTTTCACATAAAAGATGTACGATGTGACATTAAACTTATAACAACTGTAACAACAATGCGCATCAGCAGAACGGTAAGCTTCTTTGAAAAACTTTCATGATCTAATTGCCTCTTGGTATAATTAAAAACCTAAATTTTGTGTATAACCTGTTTTATGATTAATTAACCATAATAGTGGATTTGGGATTAGTATTTTATTATTTTGGGATAACCTGTTTTAACAACTGAACTTCTTTTAGGAGACAAAGACAACGAACAAAAACCAATAACACGACTTTGGCCAACAAGAGTAAGCCACGACATAGAAAAAATAATAATTTGTATTAAAGTAGGCTTAACGTAGCAGCCAACTAATAACGCACCTTAAATCTATCTTATCCATGTTCGCGCCAAATTCACCACTGTGACACCAGGTTCAGGCTCCTCTAAAATCAGCCTCATGTGCACATTTATTCAGGTTAATTAATAAAGATAAGCATAATACAAGAAAATATGACAGTAGCTTTTAGTTTCCGTGTATTGTGTTGATTAGATTTTCCTAATGCTGGATATCAGAATCAGAAGCTTGGGCATGAGGTTATACTTGGTACGTCGAAGACAGAAGTGGTACATGTGGTTGTTGTTGGTTTATGTGTTTGTAGAAGCATGTTAGGCATGCACTCATTTCGTGTTTGAAGTCTTAGCAGCAGTAACAACTGATGCAAGTTTTAGATTAGCTCTACCCCGTTTGCCAATTAACAATATACCATATTTTTTTTTGTTTTCCCCGATGTAATATTTGTTATTACATTGGTTATGTAGAAGCTCAGTTCAATTCTCGGGTCGAAGAGTGCTCTGATTTGAGCAGCAAACTTATTCTAGCAGGTAATTTTTATGAGATCTTTATTACAGGTTTCATATAGTGGCTTGTGCTATTTTTTATTAATTTATTTTATGAATCTTATGTAGTTAATTGATACTTACTCATAGTGTTACCACATTAATTTAGGATAACATTGAGCTATATAAGAATGTTATGCTCAATGACAAGGACGAAATCATGATGGAGAACAGATAATGTGTTATTGAACACGCTGTGCTATAAGCTAAGTCGTTCGCCTTCAATAATTAATTTGGTGTTACAGAACCTCAGTCTCAATGCTACTAATAAAGCTAACGTATTATCCTCATTTTACCAGCCTCAACATTCAATTCCCTTAGATTTTATATTGCGTTTGTGTTGTTTCCGTGATATTAGCCTCTGTTTTTAATTATTAGCACTACATTGTTTGGTCACTAATTTTTTTGCTTATTGTGCACTAATGCAGCAATGAACCCTTAACTTTTAATTACCTGGAACTTTGACTCGGAGCATTTGATGTGCCTGTGACAGGTGATGATCATGATTACTAATCACGGTTATCTTGATTTTGTTAATAGGTGATGATCATGATCTAGCAAATAACTTAGATAGGACAGAGGTTCACTTTAGAATACCATCATCAAAGGAGCTCCTAAACCTTGGATATAAGGTAATTTAGCTTTGAATCCTTTTTAGTTTTTTTATTATTAGTTGATCAATCCAATGATTATGCACAAATGATCCAATATGACCAGAATCACCGGCAACAAAATATAATCGTCTAAGAACATAATAGTCTGATGAAGCAGAATCTTCTTGGGTGGTAGACTCATAAATATGAGACGTGAAGTAACATAAACCGTTTCTAAGAATAAAGTACAGGTAGATAAACACTTAATTGATGGGTCTGGATGCATACTTTCACCAAGCATTAAAGACGGTTATGATTTTGCAGTTCCTTTGTTGAATCCAATGCTCCATCTTGGAACAATTTCAAGATCAAATTATCATATCTTTTTCTCGAATATTTTCATGATGCTTTTCTCTAAACCTTTCCCTCCTTGGTCATTGTATCAGTGACTCCCGTAGTATGTGCACTTGTCGAGAATGAAACCTACATGTAGATCTTTTTTTATCAGATAACAAAAGTACAAACTGAATGTCCGATACATGTCTATTCACTTGATCAATGTTGAACTTTGCAGATTCATATCGATTTGGTTGATGGGTACTCTGAAATCCTTAAGAAATTTATCTCAGAACTTGCTCAACAATGTCAATGGTTTGACGCAAGAGTTGCCGGAAATAATAATTTATATTGAGTTCTATGCCATCTCATAGGTTGAATTCATCAACAAAGGAAACATCAGTTGCATTGGTAGAAGTTGGGTGCACTTACACGTGTTGTTGATGATCCAATGCTGATAAATCTCGGTGGGCAAAAGGAAACTGATTTAGCATCAGTTAATCAAATGTAAAGATATAGATGTAGTACATATACCTTCTTATAACATGGACTTCTGTTACCGAGATGTCTTATCTATGAGATATTTGCGGGTTTGAAACCGAGTAAGACCAAGGAGCTCATCTTCGATACCAAAGGTCAGCATATTCCATTAACGTCTTATGCTTTATATTTCATGTGAAATGTCTTTTGTATCTCCAGGTATTTTAGTTTTAAATGAAATGTATGTGTGTGTTATTGTGTGACTCAGTTTTAAGTTTTTGGTTATTTGAATATTCATTTTTCATCTACGTGTCTCACTGTCTCTACTTCCTGATTATCATCGACTCTCGAGTTCTATGCCATCTCACAGGTTGAATTCATCTATATTTACAAACGTGAATGTTACACTTTAATCCTCATATTTTTATATGTTGAATGACAGATTGTAGAAGGAAGTCTGCAGATATGATGAAATATCTTGATGCGAAAGTGACAAGCCTTGCCCGTTCCAGAACTCATTACTTCTGCTACAGATAAAGTGTGATTATTCTTTGTTATATTTTATTTTCTTGCTCAGGTCATCACGCTCTTGTCAAAGTCTGATGAAGAGACCCATCCAATCGAAAGTTTGCTAACGACATGGTTGACAAATGGGACAGATTTCTCCGATCTTTTTTTTTTCAGGATCTATGCATATTGAATCCCATGTTTAGTCATCATGGTACGGTGCTAGATATGAAATGTATTATGGATAAGATTCAAATTCCTCATGCACTCTGCATCTCCTGTGAATCACCAAACCAATAGATTAATCTAGGTCTAGAAAATAGATTAAAAAAATAGATTAATCTAGGTCAAGATGTGTGACAAATCTATCATTTTCAGGTAGTTAAATATTTTCTCGTATAATATTTTGAAACTTATTTTTATGTTGGTTGACGAACTCACAATTTACGGATTTAAATTTGGGCTTACGTGCATAATTTGGCGTCTTTTACGACTAAACCGGAAACCTTAGGATTACGTATTTACGTTTTTGAACTCCGTTTTTGATGAGACAATTTTTATTGGATTCGTTTTGTGACGGTGATTCATAATTTATAAAAACGTTTTTCGTAAAACGACCCGAGGGCACGCAAATCGAGAAAACTAGAATCGAGAAATACCCGTAAACTAGTGAGATGGGACAAAACACTTTGCCCCATCCCACTAGCTTACATGGGACGGCCAAAAACACCTCACCACCATAGGTGGCACTAACTTAACTTGTTTAGCAACAAGTGTAAGCCTTAGCTTACACTTTAGGCTAAACTTCCCACCAAACCTTACAAAACCAACAATGGTTTTCACTTAACCATTTTACACATGCAATTTACTCTCAAACTCTCTCTACTTCACCATATGTGCCGTCCCAATTCAAGCCATAAACACCATTTTTGATCTCTTCCAACTACAAACCACATGTTTACTAGTCCTATTAAGGTGTTTCCTTGAAACCTTGATCATTTGGTGGCCATATAACCAACTTTGGAGGTGATTTGCTTGTGTCCTAGGGCTGATTTTCCAACATATGATCTTGCTATTTGATGGTCTTGGAGATACTTGTTGTGTTCATCAAGTTCTTGCCTTCTTAAAACAAGAAATCCACTTGGATTGGTAAAGAAGATCATCCTCTACATTTTTCTCTTATTATTTTGTAAAGAACAAATGTATTTTCTTTCATTTTGTATATGTATATGATGTATATATGATGATAAAAATGTTGTGTGGGGATCAAGTGTTGATAAACATGCTTAAAAATGATGATAACCATAAGAAATGAAGCTAAAATCATGTCTAAATAGTTGGCTGTATAAAAACAGTAGATAACTAAATGAAGAACTGATAAAAATGCATGGTTTGATCTATTTACAGTAAAGTAGATGATGTTATACACATGTGAGAGTTGGCCATGCAATGGAATCAAAATAATGAGTGAGATATGATCAAAACAAGTTAGGTGGTACAATCTGAATAAGCAGTTTTGTAGGGACTGTTAAGGCAACTTAAGTTTAAAATGGGCAGTAGCTATAACTAAGTTATATTTAGCACATATCATGAAGAAGTTGTCATTTAAAAATGAGCTTCTAAGTCATTGTAGAACTCTAGATATGATAAAAATGGTGAATGTGAAGTTAAAAATCAGATTTTTGGAAATAATGTTTATTATTATTATATAAGCACTCACTTTATAATTTATAAAATGTAAAGTACAAACCCACTAACTTGTAAAACTTAATTATATAAATGTATAAAAGGTTAATTAAATGGGTAAAATGTATAAATGGTGGTAAAAGTAATATTTATAAGTAATAAAAACTATAAACTTTATTTTTACGACTTTTTCGGCTATCGCCGTGAAATTAACGTTTTTCATCAAATAAAAACTTAGACGACCAAACCCGTCTAATGTAAAGTTTATAAAAGATATATACTGATGTATAAGTAACTAAGACAAGTAAAAACCGATAAAACCCGAACTATAAGAATTACGGACATTTACGAGCTAACTAAACCTATTAGACTAATAATTGGACTTAATAAGAAAAATACTTGTAAAAAGAATTATTTGGGCTTAACCCAATATGACCCAACATGAAAAGTATATATACTGATCATATAGGTATAAAATGGGTAAAAACAAGTTAAAGAACTTATAAAAGACTTAATGAACTTAAAATAGGTAAAATCGGTAAAACTAGTGAACTAGTAAGACGATACTAAAACGTAAACACTAAAATGAGTAAATGAGGATTTATAAACCCACTTGATCATCATCATATGTACAATAATCATATATATGTATATTGTTATTTTGATAAAAGTCATTGGACCGAGTCTAAGACCGATTATTATTTATATAGGTTTCCGTGACCGAAGCACGCCCGTAGCCGATAATCCGCCTTTCATTAACAACGTGAGTTCATAGCCTCGCACTCTTTTAAATGTTTTATAAAATGATTTGTAAACCCGCGAGGGAGATAACATGCTAGATTTTTATAAAAATAGAACACAAGTAGTCCCGATTGTATGCTTAATGAGATGGACCCGAATGATGCTATGACCCTATATTCGAGACTAAAAGGATTATTAGTAGTTAGGTTATGTCACTTAAAGTCCCATTAGCATGAATTGTGAACTACCGGGATTTGGTAGACGCTTATGCATTTGATAGTACTATTTGGGGACGATCACCCCAGTTCGCGCCTTGACGGTTGATCCCCGTCGTACCACATCGATTGGTAAGCGAATTTATGTATGAGAAGATTCCATAGCGTGATTTTTGTGACGACACGCTAACTTAGATGGGCAAATTGTTTGTCGGGTTCGCGGCCCGCTGTTTTCACAGTAAGGTAACAATGTCATGCGGCTAATAATAATCCTATACAAATAATACAATATAAGACATAAATAATAAACGATGACGACGCTATTACGATGAATATATTACCTATCATGGTAATATAGAGACTACGGTCTCATGGACGGTTTCAGATGTATGCTTGATTTATATATTGCCTGACTAGCAATATGTGGACTTACTTCCGATATTATACTTGTGTTCTGATTTTAATGATTGTAAATGATTGTTTTATATAACGGTTTTCATTAAACTCTATGAATTCACTCGGCATTCGCTGATATGATTTTTGCATGTTTTCTATCTCAGGTGCTTGAAGGTAATCCGGATGGAGATCGACTCTGATGGCCCACACTTAATATTAAAAATGTTCATTCGATCTGTGTTTTGTAAACATAATGACCTGTATAATTTGGGACCTGTTGTACATTTTAAACCTTTTTATCGAATGAATGTTTGTTAAACCTTGTACAACCATTTTTATGTGTTGTCTATGATTGGAGTTATTGTGCTATCCCGTAACACTCTGAAAGACCCTTCCGCTGTACCGATACGAAAAATGAGAGTGTTACAGTTTGGTACCAGAGCTCTCGTTGTAGAGAACAAAAGATTTTTAAAAACCAAGGTTTTGAACAAAACTTTTCAAAATCTTTTGACAATGAACATTTGAGAAAATAATTGAAAAATCTTTTGACTATAACGGTGCCAGAGATCTCCGACGTTACCAACAAGCCTTATTGAGAAGATATATATTTTGATATATATAATTTAATTTATATATATGTATATATCGTGATTTCATTATGTAATTGTTTAACTAGTATGTTATCCTAATACGAGATAAATATATATAAATGCAGATTGTCATGGCTGACCCTAATATTCCTGTAGAAAACCATGCTATTCCCGAACCTAATATAGAAGATGATCCTTATTTAGACTTAGTAGATTTTGATATTGATGACGAGGAGGAACCATTTGAGGATCCCGAGCCCGAGTTAGGACTAGGAGATCAGATTGCCCCTCAGGTTGACTTAGTAGAGAATGAGATTGAGAATGTGGGTAATGAGGACGTGGATATTGAGAATGCTGATATTGAGAATGAGAATGAGATTGGGTTAGATGAGTTAGATGACGAAATTGACGACGAGGATGTCGAGGAGGATGTAGGTATAGATGTTGAGATTGATGACGATGAGGAAGCTGAGCTTATATATCCGTATGATGTTCCAGAGGGCGAGCCTTTGCCCCCACCAGTTTGTTTGTCTGATTCCGAGGATGAGTTACCTAGGGATGAAATGTCTGAATCATCTGAATCTGATTCTGAATCAGAGGAGGATGAGGATGATGATGCACTAGACGGTACTGATGGTATTGCTACTCGTAGACGTGAGATAGGAGAGTCGTCTAGCACTCGAGAGGCTACTCATATTGATGGTCTTGCACCATGGGCCTTGAGACGTGATCTAGATGCTTCCCGTGTTAGGAGTTGTGTGACAGAGGTTGGATTAGGTGTTGTTCAGACTCAGGTTGCTTATTTGGAGTCGAATGCTAAGGTTGGCGAGAAAGAGCGAGAATTGCTTAGTTTGGATTTGAGTGATGTAGAACGTGGTTTGAATGAGGCTTTTAGGAGGTTATCGGTGTTGGAAAGTGGTGAGTATGCTGCTATGAAGAGAAAGGTGAATTCTTTGGAGATTCAGTTGAGTGTGGCTCGTGCGATGCGTGAGAAAGCTGAAAAGGAGTTGAATGTATCCGTGGGTTGGAACAGTAGATTTTATGCCGACATGGTTGAAAGAGGAGTAATCCGTAAGCGCCCAGCTGAAGATGTGTCTAGTGATCGTCCGGCAAAGATCCAGAAGACGATGGATGATGGACCATCTGGCGGTTCTCAGTAGACCAGTCTGTGTTTAGTAGTGACCTTTAGATCTTTTGTGTTTGTAGCTTTGACTGAACCGACTTGTTAGTTGTAGACTTGGCACGAATTTTGAGTGTATATAGTGTTAGAACTTTGATATGGATGTACTAAGACAATACTTTTGTTTCAGATCGAATGAAATATGTATCTTGTCTTGAATTCCATATTGTGCCTTATTTGTATCTTGATTATGAATTCGATCCATATTATATGAATCCTTTGTTGGATGAATGCTTAATGCTTTGAAATTGTGGAATTATAGAACTATGCCGCCCAAGAAGGCTGTGACTGAGGATGATGTACGTAGGATTATTACGGAGCAAGTTACCGCATCTATGACTGAATTCATGGCAAATGCTAGAAATGAAGCTGGCAGTAGTGGAGCTGGCGGTAGTGGAGCTGGCGGTAGTGGAGCTGGCGGTAGTGGAGCTGGCGGTAGTGGAATTGGCGGTACAAATGTGAATGTGAATGCTAATAATGTGAATGCTAATGCTGGAGGAAATGTAGGAGGACTTGGAACTAATGCACCTGAAGTTGGTGGTTGTACTTATGTGACGTTCATGAAGTGTGAACCTCTACCTTTTAATGGAACTGAAGGTGCTGTAGGATTAAGTCAGTGGATTGAGAAGATTGAATCGGTGTTTAGGATTAGTAAGTGTAAGGAGGAAGATAAGGTGACTTTTGCTATGGCTACTCTTAAAGGTCGTGCGTTGACTTGGTGGAACGGGAGAATTGCTTTCATGGGTCTTGATGCTGCTAATGCTACTCCTTGGGCTGAAATCAAGAAGTGGATGACTTTGGAGTTTTGTCCTCGTAGTGTGATCATTAGGTTAGAACAGGAGTTGATTCATTTGAGAATGAAAGGTGTGGACATTGATAGTTACACGAATCGATTCCATGAGTTGGCCTTGCTATGTCCTCGATTGGTTGAACCCGAAGAGATCCAAATTGAGCAATATGTGAAAGGGTTGACCAGGAATATCCGGGGGGACGTGACATCATCGAAACCACTGACCATTGATGATGCTGTCCGAATGGCTTACCAACTCATTGGACAGATAATTCAGGATAAGGAAGATGAAGCCCGTGTAGGTGAGAAAAGAAAGGGAGACGGTGAGCGTGTAGATAGAGGTGATAATAGGAAGAATTTCAATCGCCGTCAGAACCAGAGAAAGGGGAATGCAAATGCTATTACCAACAATGCACCGCGCAACGATGATAGATGTCCTAAGTGTGGCAACAAGAGGCATCCTGGCGACTGCTGGAAGTGCCGAAATTGCGGAAAGCTTGGACACAAGGTTGAAAGGTGTAAGAAGGGAACGATTTGCTTCAACTGTAATGAAGAAGGTCATAGGAAATCGGAATGCCCCAAGTTGAAAGCGATTGTACCTGGAAGAAACCCCCAGGGTGGTATCTACCAACTTGGAACAATTGAGGTGAAGAAAGAGGATCCGAATGTCGTTACCGGTACGTTTTTACTCAACAATCATTATGCTGTTGCTTTATTCGATTCGGGTGCCGATAGGAGCTTTGTATCCACTAAATTTAGTGCCCTTATTGATATTGAACCTGTTGAGATAAGTACCAGTTACGAGGTGGAATTGGCTGATGGTAAATTAGTGAAAACTAATAAGCTATTAGAAGGATGCTCTCTAAATCTCTTGAACCATTCCTTTCCGATTGATTTGATGTTGATAGAATTAGGTAGTTTCGATATTATTATTGGTATGGGTTGGTTGTCGTTGAATAATGCTACTATTTTATGCGGAGAGAAGAAGGTTAAGATTCCTCTTAGGAATAGAACGTTAGTAATTGATGGTAGTCGAGGTGAATCCCGTTTGAAAATCGTTTCATGTATTAAAGTCCAAAAGTACATCAGGAACGGTTGTGAGTTATTCTTAGCTCAAGTGACCGGGAATGAGTCTAGGGAGAAACGATTGGAAGATGTACCTATTATTTGTGAATTTCCTGAGGTATTTCCTAAAGATTTACCCGGACTTCCACCGATAAGGCAAGTAGAGTTTCGAATCGATTTAATTCCTGGTGCTGCACCGGTGGCACGTGCGCCTTACCGATTAGCCCCTTCTGAATTAAAGGAGTTATCTGAGCAACTTAAGGAGTTGTCCGATAAAGGTTTTATTCGACCGAGCTCGTCGCCTTGGGGAGCTCCAGTCTTGTTCGTTAAGAAGAAGGATGGATCTTTTCGTATGTGCATTGATTATAGGGAACTGAATAAGTTGACAATTAAGAATCGATATCCTTTACCTAGGATTGATGATTTGTTTGATCAACTGCAAGGATCTAGTGTGTATTCTAAGATAGATTTGCGGTCAGGATATCACCAACTTCGCGTCCGTGAAGAAGATATTCCTATAACTGCATTTAGAACTCGTTATGGACACTATGAATTTCAAGTAATGCCATTTGGGTTAACTAACGCACCTGCGGTTTTCATGGATTTAATGAATCGAGTGTGCAAGCCCTACTTGGATAAATTTGTGATTGTGTTTATTGACGATATTCTAATCTATTCTAAGAATGAAGATGAGCATAGAGAACATTTGAGTATTGTTTTGAAGTTGCTGAAGGATGAAAAGTTGTATGCTAAGTTTTCGAAGTGTGATTTCTGGTTAGATTCTGTGCAATTTCTTGGTCATGTGATTAACAAAGATGGAATTCATGTTGATCCTGCAAAGGTTGAAGCTATTAAGAATTGGTCTGCACCGACAACGCCAACGGAAGTGCGACAGTTCTTAGGATTAGCTGGCTATTATAGGCGATTTATTAAAGAATTTTCTTTAATAGCTAAACCCTTGACTAAGCTTACTCAGAAGAATAAACCTTTCGTTTGGGGAAGTGATGAAGATGGAGCATTTCAGACATTGAAGCAAAAATTATGTAGTGCGCCAATCTTATCATTACCCGAAGGGAGTGAAGATTTTGTAGTGTATTGTGATGCATCTCTTAGAGGTTATGGAGCTGTGTTGATGCAGAGAGAGAAAGTGATAGCTTATGCTTCTAGGCAATTAAGGAAGAATGAGGAGAATTATGCTACTCACGATCTTGAGCTAGGAGCGGTGGTCTTTGCTCTTAGGTTGTGGAGGCATTATCTGTATGGCACCAAGTGTACGGTATTCACCGATCACAAAAGCCTACAGTATATTCTCGATCAGAAGGAATTGAACATGAGGCAACGAAGATGGATAGAGTTGTTAAGTGATTATGATTGTGATATAAAATATCACCCAGGAAAAGCCAATGTTGTTGCTGATGCGTTGAGTAGGAAAGATAGAGAGCCTATCAGGGTGCGTTCTCTAGTCTTGACCGTGCACAATAATTTGCCTGAGCAAATTAGAAATGCGCAAATAGAAGCTTGTAAGAAGGAGAATTTTGTTAATGAAGGGTTCCGAGGAGAAGGAGATCCTTTAGAGGTTAGAGCTGATGGAGTGAAATGTTTAAGAGGTCGTATGTGGATACCTAAGTTTGGAGGCTTAAGAGATTTGATTATGTTAGAATCCCATAAATCTAAGTATTCCATTCACCCAGGATCTGATAAGATGTACCATGATTTGAAGAAGTTGTATTGGTGGCCGAATATGAAAGCTGACATAGCTATGTATGTTCTTCAATGCTTGACTTGTGCTAGAGTTAAAGCTGAACATCAAAAGCCATCAGGACTACTTCAACAACCAAAGATTCCTGAATGGAAGTGGGAGCGAATTACAATGGACTTTATCACCAAGCTTCCTAGAACATCATCTGGAAACAATTCGATTTGGGTTATTGTCGATAGACTGACCAAATCAGCACACTTCATTCCGGTTAAGGAGCAGTTCTCACTGGAGAAGCTGACTCGAATATACATGGATAATGTTGTATGCAAGCATGGAGTGCCTGTATCGATCATTTCAGATCGAGATCCTAGATTCGCATCGAATTTTTGGAAATCTCTCCAAAGATCTTTGGGAACGAATCTCGACATGAGCACTGCTTATCACCCCCAGACTGATGGGCAGAGTGAAAGGACGATACAAACACTGGAAGATATGTTGAGAGCTTGTGTGTTAGATTTTGGTAAGAATTGGGATAAACATTTGTCGTTAGCAGAGTTTTCGTATAACAATAGTTACCATTCTAGTATTAAGGCTGCACCGTTTGAAGCTTTGTATGGTAGGAAGTGTAGATCTCCTGTATGTTGGAGTGAAGTTGGGGATACCCAGCTCACGGGACCGGAATTGATCCGGGAGACTACGGAGATGATAGTTCAGATTAAGAAGAGGTTGTTGACTGCCCGAAGTAGACAGAAAAGTTACGCGGATGTGCGGCGGAAGCCAATGGAGTTTGAAGTGGGTGACCGAGTAATGTTGAAAGTGTCGCCATGGAAAGGCGTTATCAGATTTGGAAAACGAGGAAAATTGAATCCCCGTTATATTGGACCCTTTAAGATTCTATCTAGAGTAGGTCCGGTGGCTTACAAACTAGAGTTACCCCCAGAACTTCATGGTGTTCACAACACATTCCATGTATCTAATCTGAAGAAATGTCTAGCAGTGAGTGATGAGAAAATTTCGTTAGGTAAGGTTCGAATAGATGGGAAGTTGCATTTTATCGAAGAGCCCGTAGAAGTTATGGACCGTGAGGTAAAGCAACTGAAACAAAGTCGGATACCTATTGTCAAGATCCGATGGAATTCAAAACATGGACCGGAGTATACTTGGGAACGAGAGGATGAAATGTGGAAGAAATATCCGCACCTCTTCGATTTCAATAAGAAACGGACATCCAAATGAAATGGATCACGAGGACGTTGATCCCTTTTAGGAGGAAAAGCTGTGACAAATCTATCATTTTCAGGTAGTTAAATATTTTCTCGTATAATATTTTGAAACTTATTTTTATGTTGGTTGACGAACTCACAATTTACGGATTTAAATTTGGGCTTACGTGCATAATTTGGCGTCTTTTACGACTAAACCGGAAACCTTAGGATTACGTATTTACGTTTTTGAACTCCGTTTTTGATGAGACAATTTTTATTGGATTCGTTTTGTGACGGTGATTCATAATTTATAAAAACGTTTTTCGTAAAACGACCCGAGGGCACGCAAATCGAGAAAACTAGAATCGAGAAATACCCGTAAACTAGTGAGATGGGACAAAACACTTTGCCCCATCCCACTAGCTTACATGGGACGGCCAAAAACACCTCACCACCATAGGTGGCACTAACTTAACTTGTTTAGCAACAAGTGTAAGCCTTAGCTTACACTTTAGGCTAAACTTCCCACCAAACCTTACAAAACCAACAATGGTTTTCACTTAACCATTTTACACATGCAATTTACTCTCAAACTCTCTCTACTTCACCATATGTGCCGTCCCAATTCAAGCCATAAACACCATTTTTGATCTCTTCCAACTACAAACCACATGTTTACTAGTCCTATTAAGGTGTTTCCTTGAAACCTTGATCATTTGGTGGCCATATAACCAACTTTGGAGGTGATTTGCTTGTGTCCTAGGGCTGATTTTCCAACATATGATCTTGCTATTTGATGGTCTTGGAGATACTTGTTGTGTTCATCAAGTTCTTGCCTTCTTAAAACAAGAAATCCACTTGGATTGGTAAAGAAGATCATCCTCTACATTTTTCTCTTATTATTTTGTAAAGAACAAATGTATTTTCTTTCATTTTGTATATGTATATGATGTATATATGATGATAAAAATGTTGTGTGGGGATCAAGTGTTGATAAACATGCTTAAAAATGATGATAACCATAAGAAATGAAGCTAAAATCATGTCTAAATAGTTGGCTGTATAAAAACAGTAGATAACTAAATGAAGAACTGATAAAAATGCATGGTTTGATCTATTTACAGTAAAGTAGATGATGTTATACACATGTGAGAGTTGGCCATGCAATGGAATCAAAATAATGAGTGAGATATGATCAAAACAAGTTAGGTGGTACAATCTGAATAAGCAGTTTTGTAGGGACTGTTAAGGCAACTTAAATTTAAAATGGGCAGTAGCTATAACTAAGTTATATTTAGCACATATCATGAAGAAGTTGTCATTTAAAAATGAGCTTCTAAGTCATTGTAGAACTCTAGATATGATAAAAATGGTGAATGTGAAGTTAAAAATCAGATTTTTGGAAATAATGTTTATTATTATTATATAAGCACTCACTTTATAATTTATAAAATGTAAAGTACAAACCCACTAACTTGTAAAACTTAATTATATAAATGTATAAAAGGTTAATTAAATGGGTAAAATGTATAAATGGTGGTAAAAGTAATATTTATAAGTAATAAAAACTATAAACTTTATTTTTACGACTTTTTCGGCTATCGCCGTGAAATTAACGTTTTTCATCAAATAAAAACTTAGACGACCAAACCCGTCTAATGTAAAGTTTATAAAAGATATATACTGATGTATAAGTAACTAAGACAAGTAAAAACCGATAAAACCCGAACTATAAGAATTACGGACATTTACGAGCTAACTAAACCTATTAGACTAATAATTGGACTTAATAAGAAAAATACTTGTAAAAAGAATTATTTGGGCTTAACCCAATATGACCCAACATGAAAAGTATATATACTGATCATATAGGTATAAAATGGGTAAAAACAAGTTAAAGAACTTATAAAAGACTTAATGAACTTAAAATAGGTAAAATCGGTAAAACTAGTGAACTAGTAAGACGATACTAAAACGTAAACACTAAAATGAGTAAATGAGGATTTATAAACCCACTTGATCATCATCATATGTACAATAATCATATATATGTATATTGTTATTTTGATAAAAGTCATTGGACCGAGTCTAAGACCGATTATTATTTATATAGGTTTCCGTGACCGAAGCACGCCCGTAGCCGATAATCCGCCTTTCATTAACAACGTGAGTTCATAGCCTCGCACTCTTTTAAATGTTTTATAAAATGATTTGTAAACCCGCGAGGGAGATAACATGCTAGATTTTTATAAAAATAGAACACAAGTAGTCCCGATTGTATGCTTAATGAGATGGACCCGAATGATGCTATGACCCTATATTCGAGACTAAAAGGATTATTAGTAGTTAGGTTATGTCACTTAAAGTCCCATTAGCATGAATTGTGAACTACCGGGATTTGGTAGACGCTTATGCATTTGATAGTACTATTTGGGGACGATCACCCCAGTTCGCGCCTTGACGGTTGATCCCCGTCGTACCACATCGATTGGTAAGCGAATTTATGTATGAGAAGATTCCATAGCGTGATTTTTGTGACGACACGCTAACTTAGATGGGCAAATTGTTTGTCGGGTTCGCGGCCCGCTGTTTTCACAGTAAGGTAACAATGTCATGCGGCTAATAATAATCCTATACAAATAATACAATATAAGACATAAATAATAAACGATGACGACGCTATTACGATGAATATATTACCTATCATGGTAATATAGAGACTACGGTCTCATGGACGGTTTCAGATGTATGCTTGATTTATATATTGCCTGACTAGCAATATGTGGACTTACTTCCGATATTATACTTGTGTTCTGATTTTAATGATTGTAAATGATTGTTTTATATAACGGTTTTCATTAAACTCTATGAATTCACTCGGCATTCGCTGATATGATTTTTGCATGTTTTCTATCTCAGGTGCTTGAAGGTAATCCGGATGGAGATCGACTCTGATGGCCCACACTTAATATTAAAAATGTTCATTCGATCTGTGTTTTGTAAACATAATGACCTGTATAATTTGGGACCTGTTGTACATTTTAAACCTTTTTATCGAATGAATGTTTGTTAAACCTTGTACAACCATTTTTATGTGTTGTCTATGATTGGAGTTATTGTGCTATCCCGTAACACTCTGAAAGACCCTTCCGCTGTACCGATACGAAAAATGAGAGTGTTACAAGATGTATATCTAAGTTTGGATTGAGTCTTTCATTATATATATATGGGTAGCTAATATCTTTTTTAATGCATTACAGCTACCTACAGTCTTGATACCCTCTGATGCTAAATCGCATCAAGAGTTATGAAGATTAATGTCACAAAGTTGTTGTTGACAAAGTATCTCGACCAACGTCAATGCTAAATCTTGAAACAACAGATCCTATGGACCACAACTGACCTAACCAATGATATGCGTGAAGGGACGGTGTCGCTAACTAGGGGTGGTGCGGTTGCCAAAGCTTCACCTGGGCAAAGTTGATATTTTCAAAGCACGTAAGTAAATGTGTCGTTTAAGCCTATGACGAAAGGTTCTATATCACCTATAATAGAATTGATACTAAGAGGTTAAAATTATTTACAGGATTTTACGATGGTAGAAAAATATTCACGGACACACAAATAACGAACCAGTTGTCTCTGTTGTTCAAGGAGGTATTTTGAACAGTGAAGGTGGTGAAGAAACTAAAGGTAAACCAAACTTTTATCATTTACTATAGCCACGGCTTTATGAGTTTATCAGTATGTTTTAATTTTTATAGACAGTAGCTTTGGCCTCAAAGATTTTTTTTTAGTTTCTCATGTGCGATTTCTTTGCAAAGTGCTGTTACATGGTTGAGCTTTACACATGACTTAGAATGGATCATTATTGCATCAAATGACGGCTTAGTAAGAGTGTGTACCATTAACGGTATGTCATATCCAATATAGGTTTACAATAACTAATTATTCACTATCTCGCTGCTTAGAATGATATTAATGTTCTCGATGCAAGTCTCTTATTATGAAGCGAGAAAGTATTCTGTAAAGTATATAAAGAATTTTTCAACATATATAATGAAGAATTCAAATTCGTGATGTCAGAATATGATTACCTTAAGAGGGGGGAAATGCGTGGGCTCTATTGGTTTAACAATATCCAATATATGGATTTCCCCTTCTTCAGCGCCAGAAGCAAGTTGGTTTGGTGATAGACCTTTAAACTCAAAATTCCCAATTCACTTATATACTTAGATTAATAGAGTTAGATAGTGCCTAACCGTTGGACAATTTTTTGTAAAAAAAAAATCAGATGTTATGGTTTTTAGTTATAGTTTATTTAAGTATTTATATAAAATGGATTAGACTTCTCCTATTCAGATCACCCGGGAGGGGAAAGCTCATTTTACTCAAATGTACAACATCTTACTGTATTTTTGTTGTTCTTTCATCACTTGGGATTGTGGGGTCCTTACTGTCTAAAAATCTCACTGACATCCCCAAAAACAAACTACCGCCAACAGAGGTTATCTTAATCGTTATATCAAAAAGTCTATTTACCAAGTTCCGTATGAAAAGCTTACCAAAATTAGACTACCTCAAAAAGTCTGTTGGTATTGTATGGAAAATGCCCATAATTACCCTTACAGTTTTGCAGAATGGTAAGTCAGAGTCTTAAAACTGCAAGAAGCAAAACGGACCTTAATATGTTTGCATTCTGATGTTTATTGAGCAAATCTTTCTTAATTGGCTTTAACCCGCATGACTAAGTGTGTCTATTTAATATCTCCATTATATCCAAATATAGATTCAAATTAAGTACTTTGAAAATATTTATAATTATATTGGTTTTTTTGGTTTATCTGAAGTTTTTTGTTTTCTCCTAAATACTACTTTGGGTAAGCATCGATTACGGCAAGTACTAATAATACTCTTATGTTGCCATACATAATGTTGCTAGCAGCTGATATAAGCCAAAAGTTGTTTGAAAAACCTGATAAGATCATAATATGCCGAAACATGTTAAGTTGATTCAAGATTATAATCATTAGAAGATAGCTTGAAGTACTTGCCTGCTAACCGAAGGAGCAAAACCAATAGTATAATATGTTAGACAAATCCGTATTAGTGACTCCATGATCGATATAGGAATCTTCATGATCCATGTAGGGAGCGTAAACGCCCATGCATGATAGAACAATGAATCCCTTTGTTTGAAGAACACGGGCATCCTCATAGTCGTGAGTCCTAGCTCAGCAGTCCCATCAAACATCTCAGTTATAAGACTAAAGAACAATGCACCAAAGTATTTCCCACCATCTTCAATTTGACCAACTTTCGTTTCAGTTCTGAAGAACACTATAAAAGTAATAACCGACATTATTTTGATCTGAGTGGTCTTAAATAAGTACAAGAAAGCGTTTCGTTTCATCAAAAGCAGTTCTCTAGCTAAGTTTTCTTTTTGGAGCTCTTTGTTTGATATACCATTCTTTTTTGTCACTAAAGAAGCGGGGTGCACTTTGGTCCTTCATAAGGAACTGCAAGTTCAACATAAAGCCTTTCACCAACTTAAAACCATCTGAAATATGAACAAATTCAAGCATCGATACGTAAAGTAAGGTTCATATTTTTGAACCAGAAATGTTCTTGGTCTTTCTTTGATGTAACTTCTTGCAAAAAGTTAGCAACTCCTTCTCTTTCTGGACATTTGAATCCTACATTCACGAAGAAACTGAGAATTTTTTCACGTGGGCCTTGGTAGACAAATTTGACCCATCAAATAGTTCGAATATTTTTTGTGCGGGCTGAAGAAGCGAGACGATCATTGTTACATCTATAATATGAACAATATGTTTCATAAATTTGACTATCTGATATGTGGCTGAACTATCTAGACCATTTGATATTTCATCTATGAAGAAAAGTTTTGCACACGAGGTGGAAATTGGGCACGATGGATAACGGGTCAAATAAGGAACTTTTGCAAATTGAGTGAAAGTATAATTTATGGCTTATATAGCAGTGAATGTTTAAAGTTTGACAAATAATACCAGTAGTATCCCGCTTTTTCTGACCACCAGAGATTCCTCTTCTCATCGCATCACCCACCATGATATCAGCACACATATCCTGTCCAAGAATCTGTTCACATCCAGTTTGAATCAACTCTACAAACTAAAAAACTCGAATTAAAACTAAGGATTGAAAAATGACCTTTAGAGCATAGTCTGTAACCACAATAGATTCTTTGCCAGCAACAGCAGTGGCTTTCATAAAAGCGTCAATTTCTGGGTCAGGTTTGATCCCTCCCTATTTTTCACGTCGTGACAATTCTACCAAGAGGTTGTATCTGGTCCCTACACCTAAGCAACGACCATCAAAGTCTAAGGTCTCTCTAACCGTCATCTCACCATAGTGGAGGTAATGTTGATTTACATAGGCGCAAGTTCTTTGAGGTATGAATCTGACATATTATCGCCACAATAAGTAATATCTCCCGTAATTCATAATGATCTATATTATTGAAGATAGTGTGTATTTCTTACAATAGTTGAACCACTAAAAGTGGTTTGTACATCTGCTTAGTGATACGACGCCCTTTAGGACAGAAGAAAGAAAGGTGACTCGACCCGTCTTGAGTTGGTTAAAATTTATAATGTAGACATCATTCATTATATGACTCTTTCAGCTGTCTCGCACCTGGTGGGAGGCATGCAGACATATATTTCCATAGTCTGGAGCACAGAATCGTAAAGCAAACATGTCTCGACATCATCAAAATCAATTCAAATGACGGAAACAAAAAAGAAGCTTTGACACCCAAACCCTCGGATTTAAGGAACGTTAATTTGGAACATGGCGAGGAAGAGGGAAGAGAGCCATGGGTCAATCAGATGATTGAAGGAGTTGGTGGAACAATACTTACAAAGAGACCAATTGCGCCTTCAAAATATGAAGAGAAACTTAATGTTTATTTAAGGAGTGCTAAACTAAGGGTAATACAAAAAGATTGAATCAAAACTGAACGGAATATTACGAGTAGAACATAATCTTATAAGGCTTTATTATTAGAAGAGATGCGTAGATTATTAAACAACATTACTTTGATATCGGGTGAATAATTAACAATACCAGGGTCTAGCATTTATGTAAACTTAGACACTCCAAACAACATATCAGTTAGTTTTGAATTTGCACTTTGCAGTAATGTATCTTTTTGTTTCATACACCGAGTCATTATATAATACGTAGTATGATATACCCAGAGTAAGATGTAATTAAGACTTGATAACTCGAACAATATAAATATCCAATTATATCATTATTTCGCATAGCTCGAGTCAGTTTTGGTCCACACTATACCCCTGGTCGACATGAATAGTACTCCTTTCGTCTCATTTTTATTGTCCCTTTTTTTTCTTTTTTTGACGTTCTAAAATAATTGTCAACTACAAAATATAAATAGGAAGTTTAATCAATTTATTATATTACCTTTATTTGAAACTAAACGATTACTCGCGCATAGCAACGGAATTGCCTAACGACATATAATCAATGATATGCTAATTGATTCGGTGGTCGAACTCGTGACCCAAAAGTTTCCTAGCGATAGAATTTCTATGCATTTAATTTTTCAACAATTCCTAAAATAAGTGGTTTTTTAATAATTCCATAATTAACTTATTTTCAACAATTAAAGTTTTGTGGTTTTTCCTTTATATGTATTATATAGATTATTATTACATCTTTAAGGAAGTGTTTAATTAATTACCTAAGAGTAAAAATATCATTTTGTTAAAAAGTAACAACGGGAACGCTGTAATAATTGCACTTTTTTTTAAACGTTGTGTTTTTTATCGAAGAACAATAATTTTGAGATGGAGGGAATATGATTAAACTTAGCAATCAAGATTTGAGTTGACACCTAGCAGAACTACAGATAGAAAGTTTAAAAACAGATATCATTTGTTCTTATACCTCATCGAAACCTGGGGTTAACCGGGCCAAAATAACCCACCGATTAACCTTAGGTAATTTGACAGTCTATGTCTAATACCAAAATATCTTATGTGTGCCAAACTATTTGATGTTGTATCAACAGTCATTGATATACGAGTTAGGTTTGGAAGCTAAAAATGTTAAACCATGTGTGCAACCATTTATTAAGATAATAAAAATCCAGTTTCGACGAATGTGTGCAACTTATTAATAATTTCATGTTTTAAAGTTCAGAAAGTTTTCAATTCAAATATAAATTTTATCATCTTCATTCATTCATCCCACATAGAAACTCATCTTTATTGAAAAGACAACAATAATACTTCTTTTAATTATAGTTTCCATCTACGAATGCTTCATTGACTTGGTTGATCAGTATCTATTTTCGAGTAGAGATTGATTACTCAGTTTCTTGATAAAGTTAACCCAACAACTTAACCATGGCTCTTTTAATATTAGAACACATTTAAATAAAGTAGTCACATATGAAGATTTCCACAATCCAAATGCAATCTTTAAACTAATGTCAGTCTTTCCATCCAATCAACCAAAGAGAATGTCTTAAACTTTTAGACACGACTAGGCATGGAGTCGCATATATTTAGCTCAGAATTAAATCGAGGAGCAACTTCATTTTTCTCCAATTACATTTTACTCTTATAATACTCTTAACTAAAAATGTGAGGTTTTTTGCGAATATTTTATTAACCTTTAATTTCTCTCATCAAATGAATTTCCTCTTTGTATTTTTTTTATTTTTTTTATCTTGCAATTTTATTATAATTCATGAAACACGATCCTAAGTATACTTAGTAATATAATAAACAAAATCAATTCAAAGAAAATTTCTATTATGCTTAAAAATATAATTTTGTAACACCCGATATTTAGCTCAATAACAAAATATAAGTGACAATTACACGCCATAATCCCCCATTACACTAAATAGAATAAGACCAATATTCAGCTAAATAAGGAAATGTAAAGATAACCACAAGTCATACCCGTCCATTGAACGATTATACGTAAAATGATTGACATGGGACATAATTCGTTCACTCGGTGGGTCAAGCCCGAAGGTCAATAAAGGTTAGTTTCCTTTTTACAAACATATTAAGCCTTATATGTTCAAATGTCAACCATCGAGCAACGTTCCTCCAAAAAAAGTTTTACGAAACGAACCCGCCCGTTGGGCGGGTTACGCAACTAGTATATATATATATATATATATATATATATATATATATATATATATATATATATATAATATATATATATATATATATATATATATATATATATATATATATATATATATATATATATATATATATATATATATATATTCATTATATTGCAAGATATTTTTCAAGGTTATGATGCTATTGAAAGGGGAAACGATTTGAACCCAAAAAACTGAAACCCGATAATCCAGTCGTTCAAAGAATCTCCACCTCACAGAAACTATGGCAATACATCCAAATTTCAGAAGAACTAAAAGCCTGTAAAGAATCTAGAAAGATTAACCGTCTTTCAGATTGAAAATCCTGAATGTGTTGCTCATTAGAGCAAACAAAGCCCTCTTTTTTCATGAGTTCAAATCTATTCATAGTGTTTCATTTCTTATGTCAATAGGCAACAATGAACACTCTGCACATCATTCTTAACTCACGCCAAATCATTCTTATCAAACTAATTTATGTTTCCTTTTATAGTGTGTTACAAGTTTCAATCTACAAGAAGCGTACATACCAGGACAACTTCAAATATGAGGAATGGAAATCAACTGTTTTAGAGTCCAGTGTACAAAGAAAGGAAATAGGTTCAAGACTTGAGGAAACGACTAATCCTTATATATTTCTAAGCGATGGTATGCGATGGTATAATTTAAAATTATTGCGAGTTTATATATATGTGTCATGTTCTTATAGACTGTTTATGCTATAGATATGTGCCACTTGCCATAGAGTTTATATATATGTGTCGGGTTGAATATGCTATAGAGTTTATATATATATGTATATGTGCCACTTGCCATGTGAAGGATTTAATGAGGGGATGGAAAGAATGAGGACGAAAAGGAGGATAACTTCCGTCAACTTTTTGTCACTTTTAGTTTGAAACTCAGTTATGTGGTGAAACACCATATAACCAGGATGCAACTAATGCTCTTAATCTCTATTAACTCACAAACTTTCAAGCATGCTGAAAGACGTGCAACCCAAGGATGTTTTACTAAAATTAGACTCGAACTTGGAGTTGCCAGAGGTAAAATTAGTTTGTTTTTAATATATATGCATATGATATCTGTCTAATTGGAAATGGGTGATATCTTTATTATACCAAATTTGTAATACTTCATTTTGTTATCATTGGTGTAATATGGTGATAGATTATGAGCTGAAACTTTTCAAGTCGAGCAGAGCTACTGAAGTTTGTAGAACAGAAGATTGCAGCCTTACCACCGGATGGTTCTCATAGCTTGAATGATTCATAAGTTTTCTTATATTAAACTCTATTTAAAAAGATCCTCATTGGCAATGTCTATAATGATTAGCCTGACTTTGAGATCAGTGAACCAGTAATGTGTTGCACTTCTCAAATTTATATGAAGCAATGTACGCAATCAATTTGTTACTCCACATAATACACAGATAAGTGGCTCAAACCATGAGACATGGGAGCTTACAAGCAATAACGATGGAAAATTGTGCAATAAAGAGAAAACCGCAAATGATATTGTAGCAGCAACCTTCAACTTGGGCCGACATCTCAGCAGGTATCATGATTTATTTTGTTGTATCTCATTATTGCCACTATGCAACTATGCATCCATAAATACAATATGTATTAGAATATTAAGATGCGTGATTGATTGTATTAAATTATTGATCAGCTAGAACTTTTACAGCAATTCGGAATGGACCACCTTTTTGTTCTAATTCAGGTTTGGGCAATTTCTTTCTGTTTGATAACAGAGATGGAAACCGGAACTTATCAGTGGATGGCCCAAACGGTACTCATTCTGCAATATAAACTTTCAGTTTTTTGTGCTTCTTATAATCTCATTTGATAAATCAATAAATTATCGTGTGGTTATAGCTTTACAGCTTGGTAACACTTGGGCAAGGAGAGAATAAGCATTATAACCTCAAGGTAGAAACATATAGCTTTGTAATCGTATTGTGGAAGCTCATACATAATAAGATGTCATTCGTGGGCATGTCGAATCTTCAGGCTATATGCAGCAGCATTTAAGGTATATAAAAAATTGTTGTTATTACAATATTACTTTCTGCACGATTCATACACGCAAAATTCCACATGAAAGTGAGCATTTGCGTGAGCTCCGGTTAGTTTGGGATTTAAAAAAGGTTTAGATGATATGTAACTTGGGTCAAACTATTCATTTAATTATCCCGCACAAAAAAAAATTTGTTACTAAGAGGAAAAGTAAAGCAAATACTATTTTTTGAAGCACTATGTTGCAAATGAAAGGATGCGTGTATTTGTTAGATGTGTTTTTTTGGGTAGATATTATTAAAATTGGATTCGTAGCTTATTTTGCGAGATTTTTGTTGTATTTGATTTTAGAAAGCACCAATCTCACATTTTAGATTCTTATTAACATTCTTAGTGAAAAGTTAATTATGGTGTTGTTTGTAAGCAGTTATCACTAGACAGCTTGCCTAATTATCTTGAACGTGACGTTGCTGGTGTACAGTAGCAACAACAACCGTCTTCATACCTAATCCTACCTGGATCCTTAATTTTTCAAGAACTGAGCTCGCGCTACAGGTTTTTGGGGGCTGCTACTACTTTTAATGCTTTGCTAAAAAAATTTAGGTACTTGCCTTTCATTGTTCCTGAGATATGGGTTATAACAGACGCAATGTGCAACAGTGTCGTAAGCAGCAGCTTAGTTGCCCTCGGGTGAGCGATTCGGATACATCAATCAATCCAGGCAAGTCTAATCCTCATTCCTTTTACAACATTATCTTATCAGAACTTACTGTCTATGTACTTTAAAATAAGCTAATAATCCAAAAAATATTGGCTATCCAAACACTATAATATTGTTTGCCTGAATTTCTTTCATTTTATTAATGTGAAATTCCTTTCCATTTATATGTTGAATCTCTTGGTATACTTTACTTTTGAATTTTAAATGTTGCAATATTTTTAATCGGATCATTTATAATATCGTTTTCTTCAGTCTATGTCCTTTAGTGAACTCAGCAATGGGGTTTGTGGTTGAACTTTTCTTTGGGTTAGGGCTCACAACCTCTGTAGGCTTAGGAGGACTCAAAACCTCTTTCCCTTCGACTGTGTTTTGATCCTTTATTCTACTGCTTGGTTTAAGCTTAAACCCCGTTAGTGCTGAGCCATTTCTCTTGGGCTCGACACAGTATATTGCTTTCTTCTTGAGAAGTCTACAACATACACATTTAAGAAAAAGTTTGAAATGATGTTTGGGATTTTGTTTTGGATGAAAGTTTCTGATTATTATGTCTGCAAAATGAAGATAATTAGTCACAAATTTTTTCACAAAATAGTTCTCTTTAGATTGTCACAAGTTTTTTGTTTTTCGTATATACTAATTCTTTATATAAGCTGATATGATTCTTTATGTTGGCAGCTTTGTAAATCATCTTGGTATCTAAATTATTAGTGTGTTTGGTTGCTGAAGTAGGGGTTGTTTTGACACCGATATAGATGCTTAAACGGGTAGGCTTAGATGCTGATATAGGTGTAGGTTTGGTGCCGTAATAGGGGCTGAAACATGTGACTTTAGGCTACAGAAGTGGGTGGGTTTGTAATGCTGGAACGAGGGAAATGAGGCTGCACTTGATGGTTTTTTAGTGCTGAAATAAGGGCTGCTATTAGGCTGCTTATATATATGTTAGTTGCTGAAATTTGGGTGTTAAACATGTGGGTTTTGGTGAGCTTAAACGAGGCGTTTAGCTGTTGCAATGGGCGGGTTTGAAGCGCTGAAATGAGGGCTGAAATGGGTGGGTTTGCGGTGTTGAAACGAGGGCTACAGTGTGTAGGTGTTGAAAGATGTCGCTGATATATGATGGCAATTGATCTAAAACTTTTGTTTATGATAGGAAAGTAACTTTTATCTATTTGTTATTTATTAAATTGTACATCTATTCGGGTGGACATCCATGACTTTTTCTATTCTACGAAAATAACTTTATATGTGTACGTATGTAAAAAAGAAAGAATCCAAAAACGCACCGATGTACATACATATGTATAGAAACAAAACACAACGTCACGGGATGATATCATTTATGTATAACAAATCCTAATTTTATACTTAACATCAATGTTTTGAAACTCGGTGTTTAGATCGACCCGGTCGAGTCATTGGGTCCGGGTCAACCGAGGTTAACCTGGTTATCTAATTTTTTTTCTTCAGATTTTTAATAATTAACAAAAAATATATTAAAAATTATGAAAACTTCCGTATACTAAATATAAAATACGTATCAACCAATATAATATGTAAAAAGACAATTTTGCAAATACGTAAAATTTACATATTTTTTATAAAAAAAATCGAAACCCGGCCGGATCTCGAGAACCGGGTTGACCTGGGTCAACCCAAACTCGACGGAACTAGCCAGGTTTTGAAAATATGAAAACCGGTTCAAATTGACCCGTTTTTCGACCGAAACCGAGTCAATCGGTTGATCCGACTAGTTAACCCGAGTCTGAAAAATTACTTAAAAGTATAACATAATAACTCAAATTACGGGAGTATATAGCTATTATTGTACAACTTTGTAAATGATTTGCGATACAAATAATATGATTTTCATGTATGAAGAAAGAAAAATCCGTCAAAAATATATCGAGGTGCACCTCTATATAAAGATGATATAATTCCCATTACGATATATCTTCTTTATCGGACTTCTTATCGAAGTGCACCTCTATATAAAGGTTTAACAACATTCACATTTCCCCATAATTTCAAATTATGCATTTTAATTTTGAAAAAAAGGACTAAAGTCCTTATCAAACCGTTTTCATGCGTATATCTCCCAGACTTTTTATCGAACCGTTTTGTTTAATAATAAGTAAATGACTATTATGTTTTAATTTTGTATTATCATGTTTAAAAGTTAGGTTAAGTCAATATAATCATATATGCTGATGTTAAATTATAGTAAATTGGATCCTTTTGGCGACAAAACTATGTGCCAACCTGAGTTATGGGTACTTACGATTACTGTGCACTCGATTATGCGAGAAGTGGTAAACTTACTATTAGTTTGATATATAAGATTTGGCGATGTGGTGCTGGATTTGATTACCAGATGTAAAGCATTTGCATGACTAGAAAGTCCGGGGAGCAAACTTTAGTTATATGGGTGCGTTTACTTTACCTTTAACCATCCTAAACTTCTTCATGTTTAGACTTTGGACCAAGAAGCAACCCACACGGCCTTCTAAATTTGAGACCTACATTTTATGGTTTATGTAATCATGCCTAGCCGTATGAGTGCTTGAAGGCTTTAAAAATCATATGTATACACATATGTTCTCTAAACTAAATAAACAAGTATGAGGAACCCGCGCTTCGCTGCGGGGTATCACATACATTTTTTCGCTTGTTCTTGCCGTTGTCCATCTTTAGTGTTCACCAAGTCCTAAGACATCATTTTTTACTTAAGACATTTCATCAAGTATTTGGCGTGCAAAATCAACCTATGTGTCTCAAACCCGCAGTTTATATCCAAGATACGCGCAGGCACAGCTCTATTCAGTGCCTGCTTAACATCATGACAGCCTTAAAAGTTCAAAGTCAGGACACCATTTCATGTTTTACATTTTCCAACTCTTAAAATAATATGCTACTGTTCATAAGACAAACACATAGTGTGTATGAAAAACGTATATATGTTATGATATAATTATTGGCTCAGAACGGTAGGGACGTGGACAAACATCGCTTATCTGCTGTGGCTGCAACTGTTGCAAATTGCCGCGCCGACGCGCAGGATGCTTCAATTCCAGTTTTTTCTACCGGGATAACTCATCATCGCCTTTGAAATAAAGTGACCATAAAAAGGATCCGAGGGGTGGTTGATCTAGGAACCTGGAAAGTGACATTTAGAGCCGCAATCTTTGGAAGACAGAGTTCCAAATCAGATGCAGCGAGCATATCAATATTATAAGAAACTGGAACGTATAAACCAACCTGGTTGATGCATTTCCAAACTGGATACCCCGCCACAGACAGGTAATCTCCACCTTAAGCTTGCCTGCTCAAAGTCGTCACAGCCTTAAAATCTGGCCATCTTTCCACATAAAGCGCACTAATGCAGTGGCTTATGTTCAACTATGAAATACACGGCAATCAAATGCAGCAGTTGAAACATAAGAAGGCTTATATACGCCAAATGTCTAGGCACAGGCCACTTGTAAGAAAGAATCTCCCACCAATATAAAAGGATAACAATAAGAAAATAGTTATACCATATAACTGTTTTGCGTATAGACAATTTGAAGGACCACCACCACCGCCATAAACTGATAAAGACAGTCATATCCAAATATGCTTCATTTAAAGGCACCCGTGATGGTTGCAAACTAAATAGTTTACCCTGCCAAAACACGCGTCTCTACACCTTTAGTCCAAGCTGTTCAAACCAATGTTAGACCGATAAAAACGATCGTCCCATATCCGCGGTGGCTGCAAACATAACAGGCTGCCCTGCCAAACCGCGGACTTTCACAACTTGGCATATCCAATCCTACCTAAAAGAAGGAAAAAATTGGTTTATCGAAAGGCAAGTTTAAAACAGCAAACAATGAACAAAAGTAAGACCAAATCACGTTGAATACCCAACAGCAGGTAAACTTTCTTGATTTTTTTGTCAAGCCAAAAACACCTAGTATCATGCTTCTTTTTCTATCCACGCAAGGGGCACGTGGCCAAAAAAGTTTTTGGCCAAAAACACCCACTAATAAACGGTAAAACATATGCCTCTTTTTCTACCACGTAAGGGGCACATGGCAAAATTATTTTCCTGCCAAAAACACCCAGCAATATTAAAATATTCCCATAGGCTTCGTAAAACAGTTATACGGTATAATATTCCAACAGGCTTCGTAAACAGTAATGAGTACCAGCCAAGACAGCCAACAAATTAAGAAGGCCAAAGACAATCGGCATTGTAATCAATTACCGCAATAAATCGATAGAACATCTTATTGGCTCAGGACGGTAGGGACGTGGACAAACATCGTTTATCTGCTGTGGCTGCAACTGTTGCAAATTGCCACGCCGACGCGCAGGATGCTTCAATTCCAGTTTTTTCTACCGGGATAACTCATCATCGCCTTTGAAATTAAGTGACCAGAAAAAGGATCCGAGGGGTGGTTGATCTAGGAACCTGGGAAGTGACCTTTAGAGCCGCAATCTTTGGAAGACAGAGTTCCAAATCAGATGCAGCGACCATATCAATATTATAAGAAACTGAAACGTATAAACGAAGCTGGTTGATGCATTTCCAAACTGGATACCCCGCCAACAGACAGGTAATCTCCACCTTAAGCTTGCCTGCTCAAAGTCGTCACAGCCCTAAAATGTGACATCTTTCCACATACAGCGCACTAACGCGGTGGCTTATGTTCAACTATGAAATACACGGCAAGCAAATGCAGCAGTTGAAACATAAGAATCTGATAAAGACACTCATCACCAAATATGCTTCATCTAAAGGCACCCGTGATGGTTGCAAACTAAATAGTTTACCCTGCCAAAACACGGGTGTCTACACCTTTAGTCCAACCTGTTCAAACCAATGGTAGACCGATAAAAACGATCGTCCCATATCCGCGGTGGCTGCAAACATAACAGGCTGCCCTGCCAAACCGCGGACTTTCACAACTTGGCATACCCAATCCAACCAAAAAAAAGGAAAAAACTGGTTTATCGAAAGGCAACTTTACAACAGCAAACAATGAACAAAACCAAGACCAAATCACGTTGAATACCCAAGTATTATGCTTCTTTTTCTCTCCACGTAAGGGGCACGTGGCCAAAAAAGTTTCCGGCCAAAAACACCCACTAATAAACGGTAAAACCTATGCCTCTTTTTCTACCACGTAAGGGGCACGTGGAAAAATAATTTTCCTGCCAAAAACACCCAGCAATATTAAAATATTCCCATAGGCTTCGTAAAACAGTTATACGGTATAATATTCCAACAGGCTTCGTAAACAGTAATGAGTACCAGCGAAGACAGCCAACAAATTAAGAGAGCCAAAGACAATCCACATTGTAATCAATTACCGCAATAAATCGATAGAACATCGTTTACACATTCACATTAATACCTATAACTGTTTTACGAAGCCTACGGAAATAGGAAAAGCTTATGAAGAACCGTCAAAGACAACAAACAGCCAAAATCAATATTAAAAAGGCAAAGAACAAAAATAGTTCACCAAAAATAAGTGTGTTAATCGTGTGTTATGAAAACTGACCAGTTTATATTCGCAGAAGCTGGGAATAACAAATCCGAAACTGGAAATCATTGTTTCACCAATATCATCAGTCAATATCCCAACAAATGACTTTAGGCAGCCAACATCACCTGCCCACCAACGACGTCACCCACCACATACGGCGGCAACGAAGTCGTGGGGGCAATGAAGGCTTCAGATCTGAACAATTAAAAAATCCCATCACAAAGAGGGCAAAACCATTAGCAATGAATCAATTATCAGGAACCCATCACAAAAAAGAACAATTGAAGAACCCAAAAATACGCAGCTACCATTACCCTTCAGCCAAGCATCACCAATCGATTAGAAAGAAACGATTGGTGGTTGTAGGTTTGTGAGAAAGACCTTTTTTTCACTGGATTCAGATGAACTGATAAGTATTGGTGTGTGTTTTTTTCAAGATCCATGA
>JANFOE010003281.1:0-22500 GCA_025667525.1 Glebionis coronaria
TTGTTGTTTCCTTCTTTCCATTTCAACTTTAGCATCTCTTTTAACTTGTTCCTAGGCATAAAAAATATAGACTGATAAGAAGACCACAAAATGACAAAAACGTTGTATGGGCTTCTTTAAACTTCACACGCTTCAAGTAAAAATGTGTTCAAAAAAAAACGTCACATGCTTCAAGTAAAAAAGTTCACAGGCCCATTGAATCTCCAGCAGCAACATTCTGTCTGAAACTGGTGTCAGCAGCACATTCATTGGACATCACATCACACGCTACAACACGGAGAAAGTAACAAAGATCAAAATTTATGAATAAAATATATAAAACCAAATAAGCCTCAACACCAAAAAAAGAAAGTCACACCTCAGTGGTCTAAACCATGTTTTACAATTGAGCTTCAACACGAATGACTTAAACCCTAAGTGTTCGTGACGTGGCGGCTGAGACCGTGGTAAAAGACAAATGTCTGGGTTGACCTGGCCAGGCATGCCTCATGCACCAGGTGGTGCAATCATTGGCAGCGTTCTAGGATATCCTGGTAAAGCAGAAAGAAAAAAGGTAAAAAGCAATTCAATGACAGTCAAGGTCATGTATGATCATGTTGGGCTGTTGTGGCAGGTACTGTGGTTTATTCTCTTTGCTGATTCAGTGGTACAAAACCAGGAGGAGCACTCACCTTCATTTATGATCTTTCTAGTGCACTACAATATTCACTGCCTTCCCTGGCCAAATTCGCGACGTTTCAAACAACATGAGAGAGTACCAATGAGACAGCGATGTTATATGATGAATACCCCGTAAGTATGTATATTGTAATGATCATATGATCAAAGCGCGATTATCAAACAACATGAGAGAGTACCAATGAATATCTTCATTCGGTAGAATGTCAATAATGTGGAGGCGGATATAGCTTCGAATTTGACCAAGATCAGGGACAGTGAATCGTTTTTTTTACAAAAAAACAAAAACAACTTACCAATTTGAATAGGAACACATGAATTATATCAATACTCTAACGCGGGGGGGTAGCAATCAATCACACAATACCCTTACATTTTATGTTGATTGGTTGTTTAAAAAGAGATAAAAGAAAGATCATATGATTTTTAATATATATGTTATTAATATGTATTTTTATGCATGGTTTTACCCGAATGAGAACTTGATTTCTGTTATTCGATATTTGCTTAATGTATTTGCAGTCACATCGGCGAAGTTCATAACACGCAAGGAGCGAGCTGTTGCTGGTGCATATGATTAATTCGGATATATAAATACAATACAATGAATAAAGTGAAAAGTATTTTAGGCACATACAAATTATATACGATGCGTGGTTATCCACCCGACCCTCTTGTATGTATTGTCATCACCTGATTTCCCTAAAAAAAACTGTCATTGTACCGCACTTACATTCTTTGAGAAATCACTTAAAAGGAGTGGTATTAGAAAAAAACAACACAAATTTGTCCTAGATGCTACAACCTCTTCTCAAGGTAATTTCCAGCAACCAAAAACGTCTTTTCTCATTTCACGTTCTGTGCTCAATATATGGTCATCTCTTTTATTCCTGCAGCTCGTGCTATGCATTCCCTTTTGTCACCATCTGCAGCAAAAGATTTACCTAGAGAAATAAGGCATGACACAAGTTATGGTTATCAAATTAGTGAAATAAAAAGATAGGCTAACATGACCACTTTATGGTTATCAAATTAGTGATAATACCAAGATTTAATTGCTGGTTCCAGATGTTGAGGACTGGGGCTGTATCAAGAGTTTCTTTATACTTGCATAATTAGTTCGTAATTGTCGGCTCATATGCATTCTTATGGTCATACCGACGTGGTTCAGTAACTTAAGGCATGCACATCTAGTATCCGGTAGATCTCCGAATGTTTGGGTTAAGGTAAGTGTGTAGTTCAATATCTAAATGAACTTTGGATATAAATCGTCTAATTTTCGCTTATATTAGTGAATGCTAATGTGACTACTTCCATACGCACTGGAATTACCCTTGTTTATATACCGATAACCAACAGAACAGATGGAAACCCCTTACCTAGAATTTCGTCTAGCATGTTGACATTCAGAATATCGCATATCTTTGAAAACAATATGTTTTCTTCTGTAACATCTGAATGAGCGATCACAACACATCCTGGCTCAGGAACAGGACCATGGCTTTGTGTCCAATTACTTCCACTCTTGGCCTCTGACATTTAATATGAAAAAACAATTTATTAATTAATTACTTAATTAATTAATAAATTAGAAGAGAAAGGGTGCTTATGATGATAAGAGGAACTTCCCTTCCATATGCCATCTTTCGTTTGGACTTGAATGGAGATCACTTAACTGATGCATTGATGAAGATCCTAACAGGAGCATGAAATTTCTAACTATGGCTCTACAATCGAGAAGAATTAGAGCTACCTGATGGACTGGTCATCACCATTGGTGCTGAACGGTTTGGGTTCTCTGAGGTATTGTTCCAACCTTCAATAATCGGAATGGAAGCTTCTATCATGGAGTGTGATGTCCATATCAGGAAAGATTTGTATGGTAACATCGTTCTCAGTGGTGGATTGACTATGTTCCCTGGGATTGCTAATTGGATGAGTAAGGAAATCACCTCTTTAGCCCCGAAGCAGCATGAAGATCAGGGGTGTTTTCAAATATACCTAGTCATTTTCATTATTTTGATATTGATAAATAATTGTTAAAAGTAAAAACCAGAATGAGAGAAACCTTCGCAGAAGCTCGGCGCACAGTCTTCCGTTAAAGTGTCTTAAAAAAAGTTTATTAAATTAAAAAAATTCTTGCATACCAATTAACTTGTTAATCATTTTACGCATCATATAAGCTATGTAGTGTTGCTAGTAACTGCACTCACCGTTCACCATTTGGACTGCACCAAAAAAGAAATCAACAATACCTGGAATAATTAAAAAATAAATCATTTTGATGCACATGAGAATAGATGAAGTAATATGAGCTTTAGATAGCAATTGCTTCCTGCTCACCGGGGCTACATTTGCAGAACTAAAATAATGGATACACTTGAAGCAATAAGTTGATCTCAGTGCAGATACAAAAGATTCACAACCCCTCTTTGAGGAATTGAAATTCCAAAAATCCTTACTGATAACGAAAACATTGAGGAATTCTAAATACAAAGATGACATTAAGCTCAACATGACGTAAGTTAAGCAGAACGAACATAAGTTCACAATGTATGGATATATATATATATATATCACGCTTCTGATCATCTTTATCGCTTACAGGTCATATTTCTTGCCATTCCAATGCTAATTTATAATCTATGAGCTCCTGATCTAATGATCAGATACAACGTCTTGACTCACAGATTAACCACACTTTCTGATCATCAAACGGTCTAAAAAAAGAACGCATTGACTAACAAACCAAAATCTAAATAATACACAAAAATTTAATTGCACGTACAAACAAAATATCTTTGTACATGTAAAGGGGCATGGAATCAGTGTTGATGGTGTCGTATTTACCTGTTATGAGTGGGAAGGTGTTGCAGCTGCTCTTGTGCCTGTAACATTAGGGGCTATTAGATAGATCTTTAGTCTTACTTGGTGATGATATAAAGCATGCTTTAAGTGTTTCCTACTTGCATGTTTCTGTTGTAAGTTTTAACTGCAGGTGGTACGCGCAGAGGTGGGGATCCAACCTGATTGGGACGGTATCTGCGCAGAAATATTAAAAAAGAACATTATCACATTACTAATCAAGAAATAGTTGTACGTCCATAGTTAATATCATACCATTGTCAGGAACATATATGAAGTGCATCTATCACATGAATGACATCACCAGAATCTGGAAGTTGACTGATTTTAGGACCCGATGCAGGTTCAGAGGCATGTTGGGAACTTTAGAACACCCCATAGAGTCGTGGGGGGACCAGCAACTTAAAAACCCTTATTAGAAAGTCCAATGATGGAACCAAGAATAAGGTGCTCGCAGTATCAAATTTAGCAACCCATTCTCGACTATTATCACCTGTATACTATCAAAATTCAGTATATAAATCAAAGTCCTCTTCACCATCAGGAAAGAATTAAATTATATCAAACCAATAGCAACTGTGTACTTTAATTAATCTTGACCATATTGTTACTATAAACAAACCAATAGCAACTAAACTTTAGTGGCAAAAATGTCACACACTCATACTTAACTCGAGCTGTCAACGCGGAACCACCAATCTTGGTACCCAAAGTGTGATTCAAACTATAACCATTAACAGGTGCTACACCAGCTTCCAATATATCAACGTGAACCACAGTTTGCCAAACAATATAGTTTCTCATCACATTTAGAATACTAAAATTTTAACACTTATGGTCGATGTTACATGAGTTGATGGTGATAAGTAAAGATAAAAGACCAGTTTATAGGAAACCGTAGCAATATTGTATGCCTGTAAAGATTATTTTCTTACTGAAAAGCAAGTCAAGTTTTCAAGACACACTAATAGGACTACAAAAAAGTTGTTTTTGACATGTCTAGAAAATTTTCCACGGGGAAGTACTAAACACGTCAATCACATCTGATATAAAGAAAAGTATGAACATTTTAAACCAAATAAAACAGATAAAGTAAACCATACATCCATCTCATTAGCTAACTATTCAAGCATCACAAAGTAAATCCCAACAATTTGATAATTTGTTAAAACAACAAAAGCAATACATACTTAAAAAGACAACCTGGACATGTCGTAGTTTAACCATATATATACAATATAAGAAAAATAAAATTAAAACATTAGAATTAAACTTGTGTAGTAAGCATGAAAACAATTGTAATAAATGAAGAGGAATAACAATTGAACAAAGAGAGCTGTGTAAATTATACACGAAACTTTATATTCACTAATCTTTATTAATAAATCTACCATGGAACCATCCAATGGTAACATGCTTGTATTTACCGATTGATGGCTCTGAATATCGTTCAATGGATGTGTAGAACGTGCGACATACATTCTTATGAACTGTCCTCCCACGACATCTTTTCTTGTCTCTAAAGATAAATAATGTATAATAGTTTTGTTAGAAGTTGTAATGCTTGTAAAGATGATACCAAGAGCATATCAGACAACAATTCAAAATAATAACACAAACAAACGGATTCGAAGACGAAACAAACTGATTTCGATCAGATCTGAGTATGCTACGTTCGTGTACAGAGTCGCTATAGTATCATAGAAAAAAGATTCAGATGGTGATCATAGAAAAAAGAGTGTATCCGCCTTCGATCAATGAAGCTTTTGCATAAGGGTTGTGGCCCTTTCCATCGCTTTGTTAAAGCCGAGAAAGGAATGGTAAACACCGGAGCATAAGGAATTGTCAATATTATGGTTTATGTATGTTTTTTTACGTGTGTTTATCTAGACAATCTAATACATGCGATGAGTTATATTTTTGTTATAAGATCGTACTAAATATTTTATTTCATTTATTTTGTTTAATAAAACAGGGATTTTGTAAATACCTGCCAATTCTAATAAAAAATACGAAATTTAAAAAAAAAATGTTAAAACATATGAAATATTTTGAAAAAATAAACTTCCTAAAATTGTGGAAAAAATTATGACGTGGATTAATGGTTGCTTATGTGGCATATCCCTCCTCTTATATATAATGTAAAGATATATATATATATATATATATATATATATATATATATAATATATATATATATATATATATATATATATATATATATATATATATATATATATATATATATATATATATATATATATATATATATATATATATATATATATATGTATATATATATGTATATATATATATATATATATATATATATATATATATATATATATATATATATATATATATGTATATACATATATATATACATATATATATATATATATACACATGTATATACACATATATATATATATATATATATATATATATATATATATATATATATATATATATATATATATATGTATATACATATATATATACATATATATATATATATATATACACATGTATATACACATATATATATATATATACATATTATATATATATAATATATATATATATATATATATATATATATATATATATATATATATATATATATACATATATATATATATATACATATATATATATATATGTATATAAATATACATATATATATATATATATATATATATATATATATATATATATATATATATATATATATATATATATATATATATATATATATATATATATATATATATATATATATATATTATATATATATATATATATATATATATATATATATATATATATATATATATATATATATATATATATATATGTTTATATATATATATACTTTATCACCTTGATGAAAATGAGGTAAATTGCTCATTCTAATACTAACATAGTGTAACTGATATGATTTCTACTCGCAGCATGAGGGTTCAGAATACAAGGATAAAGTGGAAGCTCAAGTTACAACTTTAGCAATGCTATTGTATCTATAAAAGTAAGCAGGAACTTCATACATTATGTATGTTTAACATGTACTTGCCTTCCTGGTAGTTATGATCTGTATATCTATATATTATAGATTTATATTAGATATTTGTGTGTATTCGGTTATGTTGATTAATTCTATGATCATCTGTTATCAATATGTATACACCAGTATTCATGTATTTTTCTGTTTTTGTTTGTTTAGGGTATGAGTTTAGAAGAAGACTATTAAAGGTCTTAAAGAAAATCATTAGTTTTCAAGGTAAAAATCAAGTTACATGCTAAAGGTTAACCACAATCTGATTGTTCACTAATTAGTATATAGTCGTCTTCATAACAGGGGATTTCTTCATCTAACCAAGATTGGTTTTGATTTCGTGTCCTGGTTCTTAATCAAAGAGTACTATGGTTTAGTTTCTTTATAAAGAGTACATGTTTTATAATGTGCTTTCTATTTGCAAAAGAATAATGAATATGAAAGTTTTTAATAATATATATCTGATTTTAATAATATGTATATGATTTAAGTGGGTATCTGAGATTGCTTAGTTAATAAGTTTCGAACAATGTTTCAGTAAAGGGTATGCCTGATTTTTGGCTATCTGCAATGAAGACCAATGAAACATTGGCAGAGGAGGTATGTCTCTGTTACATGTCGTATTCTTTATTTTTTTGTAAATGGTATTCACTGATCTTGAATTTGATGTTGTGATTAGATCTCTGAACGTGATGAAGAAGCTCTCAAATATCTAAAAGATATCAAGTGGTGCCCGTTCACATGTAAATCTGACCATCTGCAATCATTCAGGTACAATGAGATTAGTTTTCATCATGTTAAAAGATATCAAGTGGTGCCCATTCACATGTAAATCTATAACAAACCAAAACAAATTACTAAAAACACATTTATATATCTTCAGATCTCTGAAGATATCAAGTGTTTTTTTGTTTGATATAAGGATATCAAGTGGTAGTTTTCGGACTATAAGATGTTAGTTTTGTAGTTATCAGAAGGTTTAGGGTCAGCGTGTTGGATTTCGTGAAAAGGTATTCACGAGTTAGGGGGTTGCCTATATTACAACAGAAAAATCCAAACTAAACACATTTTGACTAACAAAAACAAATTTAAGCTTATATAAACACATGACAGGAGGCATAGGCATCCGGCCAAAACTGACCTGAACCAACCAAAACTGAACCAAAAACCTGTCTTTAGGTTATTTATAATCATATTCAGGGTTAAGCTTGCTTTGATTTTTTTTCTTCAGGTCAATAATCGAACAACTAAAATCTAAACCGTTAGCAGCTATTTCGCATGTATGTTACTTCTCTAATTTTCTTTTATTTACACTCGCATTTCTATCGCGCTTCTAAATAAAGAATAAGTTTTTGAATACTAAAAACAAAAGGTCTGTTTGTGTGTGCTATTTATCAGCTCAATAGTATAATTTTGAATATGCAATATTTAAAACCTGATAGTTAGTCGATGTTTTTAGTAACTTACACGTTTAATTAGGAACAAAATTGAATAGGATTCTGATTAAAAGTTAATTCCTAACCTGGACTATACTTGTGTTTCTTATAAAATGTGAACTAAAAGATGCAGCCATAGTTTCTATAGGAACTAAAGTTAGTGGCCTTGATTTAGTATATATTATGGATCTTGATTCAAGGTGAATTTGCCAAACAGATAGGTTGATTGGAAAACAACAACACGCTTTCAAGTTTTTCCCCGTATTTAAAATACTGAGTAGTGAATGTACTATCATGCCATCATGGTTATTCAAAATATCTGCAACAAAGATGCGTTATATAGATTTTGAGCAAATTTATATCTATCCTTTAGAGCATGTAGGAAGCTGCCAAAAGTATTAGCAGCCCCTTGGCAGGCGTACTTTGATCCAATCTGTATGATTGGCCCACTAGCTCATTTGCTCCAACCTGTATGCTTAACCCAGCTCTACTTAATTTTTTAAATAACCTTTTTTTTTCTTTTTCTCTTTATGTAGTTGGTCACTTGGTCATCTATATTCTGGATACTTACTGTACCATCTCATCTGCCTATTCATCAGCCTTAATTTTGGTATGTGTATTTTTCTATTGTGTTTTCGTCAATTTTAAGGTTGGAGTTTGTATATGCCTATATATATTGATGTTCTTATTGTGTGTTTTTTTACTTTGTAGATTATTGGGTTTTGTTATTTGATTTGTAGTATTTAGGAGGATACAGTTAGCTATCCTGGCATGCTTCTACTTGTTGTATTGGTTACGAAAACTACCTCATTTTGTGCAGGAATATTATCATCCAAACCGGTCCATGTTCGAGTTGGTATTTAAATTGCAGCTTACTCGACCGTTTTAAATTGCAGGCGTTTATCAGTTTTCCAGACCTCGAATATCTTCTGTCAACCAAGGATAATGTGTGTGGGCCGACTACAGCTATGGGTAAGACAAAGTTGCATCACTCTCTACCCTTTGATACTTTAGAGAAATCCAATGCTAAAAAATTTCACTTGATGTTGGAGGTTTAATGCGACTTAATGAATCAAGAAGTCACAAAGACGTAAAAGCTAAACTTCAAACTAAGAAAAACTATTATTGTATTGATCTAAAATTTTGAACTACAATTGTTTCTGCATCGTTTGCTCATATGTAAATTTATTTCTCGTGCAGGAAGTTCTGCTATGGAAAAAGTCTCTTGTGGATGAACCTTTTTGAGATGAAACCAACCCAATTGAAACATTCGTAAGTAAATGGGTATAATTTTTCACCTCTATTAGTTTATTTAATTTTGTATTTAATCTAACAACCATTCATAAAACAAAACCTGTGGATTTACCAAAAAATTTCTATTTTATATGCTTCTTGTGTGACAACTAACAAGCTTCTAGGATAGCGAATAATGATATACAACTGATGGGAAAGTTCCAGGTTGGAAAGAAAATCAAGGTGATTATAAGGATGTTGTTTATATGGATTGATCACAATATGTTTCATCTATGCCGGCAAATTAGAGGGCTAAAGTGACTCTGTGTATGTGTACAAGTCGTAGTCCATAACATTTTTGGGTAAAGGGTGACAGACATGTTGTGTGAAATACAAGGTGCGGAGTAGCAAATTTACAAGATTCTCAATATTCACTTCACAAGCTAGCACGAGTAATCTACACAAGACACTCGAATGGGTTTGGCGTGGAGAGACATACACAACAAAAAGAAGGTATATTGTTTTTTATAAACTTTTCAACGTATTGGTAACGCTGTTGTACCAAACACACCAGTAGACGTGCTTTCAGAAACAGAAATTCCAGATAGTGCACCACTTGTATTAATACAAGAGAAATTCCAGAAACGTTTTTCAGACTTCATGGCTGCTTTGGTTACATTGTATGAGGTATGTTGATTTACCAAGTTTATGTTAATAAGCTTCATTCAGGGTTGCTGATATAAAGGTTGCTCTGGTTACCAAGTTTGTGTGAGTAGCCATAGGATTCTAAAGCAACCACTTAATCTATTTCGCACTTGCGTATAGTTATTTAATTGATCCAAGCTACTTTAATACGATTTGTTAACTTTTTAATCACACACTCATCTTAACACCGTCTAAGGGAAAGGCAAAAAAATTAAAGGTGACAACGATGCGCAAGCTATATTGGGTTCATCAACACTTTTGACAAACAATCATATGTCATGCAATATTATGACCCTTGCAATATTAATAATGTGTAAATATTTGACACCCTATCCGGTTACATCTGGTCGGGATGTGGAAATTGACTCTTTCGTGTGCTCTCTGTAATACTTTTAGTTACAAGGTTCAACTAACAATCATATCTCACTGATATCAATGTGCAACATAACTATTAACTTTTATATAACATCCTGATGTCATTAACTATTGGTATTTTTACTTATGATTATTTTTTATAGATATATCACATGGTTTGCTTGGATTGTCATTTATGTTCAAGCGCCACCACAATCTGCAAAGTTGAAGCTCCCCACTGTGGGGGTGGTCCCCTGCTGACATCCTCACCCTCGCTACGCGTGATTCTGTTACAAAGTCAATACGTGTTATCCAACCCCTTCCGGTTGCTTTTGCAATGGGATGTACTAAATGCGGGTATCATAAAATTTTATCTACATGTTAGTGGCAATAGTGAAGGTATCAAAACTCTTCCTAATGAAGGTGAGCTCAGGATGTGTTTTACATTTTCTTTCTGATAATTTGTCTAATGTATTCTACACAGAAGGAATTCCGTGTACTTGAAGCCTTAACACAAAAATTATGTGAAGGTTATAAACTTGGGTATCTACAACTTGCTGTAACGATATTAACCGTTTTCCCATTTGTATGCTTTAATTAGAGCTACTTTGAAACTAATTATGTGATTATTCTAAAAACTCACATAAAATAGTATTTATTATGCGTGTGGTTATGTGAAGATATAGCCGTGAAATTGTCAGTTTTGTGTAATCAGTTCCATACGTAAGTTATTATCTAATGGTAAATCAAAATTACATGCTTACTAATTTTTAAAACTATTTTGTAAGAGTTGTATTCTTGTATTTGTTAATTCTTTAAGTACTCAGACTTTTCCAACATTCTAGAAGTCTATATGACCAAAATGTTTACGATTCAAAAGTGGCTTTGATAATCATTGGTATTTACATAACTCGTAGAAATATTTGGGGATGTGACGGAATTTAGATGTGGTCCTGATGCGTCCAACCACTGTTGTGTGAACTTTGTGGGACGTGAGACAGGGATGGTGTCCGAGATTGAAAAGGTGAGGGTTAGGGTGAGATTGTTGTGATACTGTACTTGAGAATCCATATGAAGGAATTTTAATACCGTCACCTCCACCACCGCAAGGACTTTTTATATTAATAAGTGGAGTTTGGTGTCTAGAATTCATGGAATTTTTGTGGAGCAAAACAGCAATGGTCGTATTAGAAGAAGTCAGAGGTATGGAGTTAGAGTTACTTACACTAGGCATGCTATTAGTGGATGCAATTTGCATAGCAGTGGCCTGAATGGATGCTTCGTTGTTTGATGTTTGTTTTAGTACTCCATATGTGCCTACGATATAGGTAATTAAGTTTTTCATGTTATATTACCAAAGCATACAGGTGCTTAAATCTTCTATTCCATTTTCATCTATCCAGCTTAGTATTCCAGTTTTACCGTTTCTTATGTACTCTTCTTTATTTTAATTATCTGTTACAGGTTCTTAGATATACCAATGTCTTATGTTGGGTGATGCCTTATTACTATTCCTGTGTTCTTGAAGTTAAAAGTCATAAAAGCTTTTTATTTTTTTAGTTTTGGAACAATATGTTAACTGATGTATAATTCGAGCTTTTCAGGGTTGCAGCATGGTCTCACCATATTACATGTCACAGTAGTAAGCTTTTTTATGCTTTGCTTAAATGATAGCTTCATTAAATGATAGCTTTATAATTTTCATGAATTACAATTTTTATGCAACATTAAATAATATTGTAGTAGTAACATAATAAAATTTTCTGGTTATATTAGAGTAATCTTAGTTTCTCTACAGATCCCAAATAGGAAAAGGGTCCTCAAGACTGCCTCATTCATGTTTATCATTTTAAAAAAGACGTTTCTCCGAACCAAGTGGTATGTATTTATGTATCTCATTGGATGATTATTTTTGTAGTAGCATGTGGTTCCAAATAACTGGCATTCATTGAAGTTCCTACAAGTTTTTGATTTAGGTTTGATTAGTTTAGGATTAGTTATTGTTGTAGGGTGTAAAACATTGACCTTTGCAAAGAGGTTGTTACAAATTTTCATTATGATTTGGCTATTAGTTTTTTTAATGTCTGTTACTTTGGACGATGTAAGGCAATCGTAGTAGGAATTTTGACTTTTTGCACCAGTTTGTGTGAAAGAGATTCGACCTTTTATAGAATAGGTGATTAACCAAACAAAACACTATACCTTTTAAGATTAGATAATACTACGTAATGCAACATACATGTAATTGCAGAACATAGGTAATGTTTGCAGATGCAATATTTCTTTTTTCCTAAGTTGAAACTATCAAGTGCAAAATATTCACTTCATGCAAATAAGTACTCAATACCAAAGTAGGCTATGTAAAATAGATTGTGAGATGATCAATTTCTCTCCTTTGTCATGACACTTGCAGGACTCAGAACTCAGGTTAGTCTTTAAATCATCATCCTTACTAACTGTCATGGCTGCCATTTGTTACCAAACAGAAAATGAAGTATCGTCAAGCATGAGTGAGCCGCCGTTTGTTGCGAATGGATCTAGCCAGTTACTAAACAAAATCTATGACATTTTCGTATAGATGACACGGAATCCAGTCAGTTAGCCTGGCAAATTTGGGCGGTTGACATATACTCCGGAGCTATTGTGGTAGAAAGTAAGTAAAGTTCTAATACCAGTTTCAATTTGAAAATTGAAACTTACTTAAAGACACAAGAAACATCAAAAATATTGTCTAAAACTATGCGAGTTGACTACTGAGATCATATTACTTAAATGTTTACAGGTATCGTTTTAGCTCTATATCATATTGTATGCAGAAATATATACATTAGGTTGCGATTTAACCTCTTTGAACGCTTTTGATGGCAATGTTCTTAGAGTTTGTATACACAATTACACAGATCATGTGAAATACTTATTTCAGAGTTTTTAGATGTACAAATTTGCATATCTCTTATGAGTTTGGTATACGATATGTGTGAGCAGTTCTAGACTCAAAATATTGTTTGATCGAAAGTTGGTTACTATGCATTTGTGTTGTCGATAATTGAAGCCATGTAAAACAACACTCTTTGTCACTCGAGTTCCAAACATGACATTAGTTTTCTGCTTAGATCACCTGTTGTCTTTGTTAGTCGAGTTCCAAAGGATGACATTAGCTTTCTGCTTAGAGTGCCCGTTGTCATAGTCTAATATAATCCTTTTCACGTTTTTGTATTTCATGATGAAGGTATCTATTTTTAATTTTACGATAAGTGATTGGCATGCCTTAAATCGTATAGCTTTATAAATAAGGCAACAAGATCCAAGGCATGTCAGATGATGGGGCCAGTTCTTACGATTTTTTTTTCATAATGTCTTACGCATTCTAAATTGGGGCTTCATTTCAGTCCCGACGGGAAACAAATGTGGTTTTACCAGCTTCTTTGGTAGATCAGAGCTATCAAGCATGTGATGTTATATTGCTCTCTTTATTTGGCAATTCTGATATGTGGGTGACTGAGGAGGAATGACATATTTGATTAGGCTAAATTTATTAAATTTTGACATTTGTTGTTATGTGACATGATATAGTGAATGACTGAATGTATAGTGTTAGAAACAAATCGTCTTTTTTCAGCGCCATAAGGTTATGAAAGTAAAAGTACGCATCTTTCCATAAAAGATTCCATAACCCAAAATAGAGCAACCGGAAAAAGAAAAATGAAACGCCAATGAATATGTTTATTGAAATTTTTAGATTGAGCCGGTTGATGAATCATAAAGTACAAAAAAATCTATGAACATTTTTTGGTGAAAAAGTATGCATTTTGAAGGACGAATTAACTAACGTTGTTTTAGAAATTTTCTAAGAAACCTACTCACTTATCGATTTGTGTAAATTTTAACATGAAACTAACTCGTCTTTAAGTGAGCCAAAACCTTACACTATCAAATGTTAGTTTTCATTTAAAAAACGAGTTTCTCACACGGATAACTGTACTCCAACTACGAGCCAATATAAGGATCAACAAACGCTGTTTCAAAAAAACATTTATGAACCGAACTCGTCCGTTAGACGAGTTATGCCGCTAAAAATAGTCAAATCATTATCCTAAACAATATTCATATATAACATACTTTATTAAATATTAGAGCACATTTAAGATGTCAATATATATTTTTAGAAATCCTTACTTCGCGGAAAAAAATCTTTATTTTTTGGCACATTCCCTTTTAATCTTCGTATACAACGATACTTTATTAAATATTAGGATACGTTAAAGATGTCAATATATACTTTTAGAAATCCTTACCTCTCGAAGAAAAAACTTTATTTTCTGGCACATTACTTTTTATACATGTATAATTTTGGTTCAAAAGTGGTATTGAAAACCTACATTATTAATTTCCTTTTACATTCGTTCTATTTGTACACACTTACTTTTATAAATGTACGATTTCGGTTCAAGAGTCGTAATGAAAACCTATATGTTTAATTTTTACAAACCGGACTTGACATAGATCTACGTACACTTGTAAATTAACATGACATAAAACATAGTCGTTAAGTGTACCAAGGTGTACCAAGGTGTACCAAGGGCTAACACTAACAATAATATTCAGTCATTTTAAAAAAACTCAATTCCCACTTTTTTAAAAAAATGAAATATCTCGCAAACAGGATATCGTCAAACGATAAAAATATACACCATTGCAACGGGAATTAAATCAACTTTTCATCGAAGGCACATGTATATAATTTCGACAAAAGAAATTTTGATTGTTTTTCTTAAGTCACATGTGAGAACAAGACCAACTACACACGTAAAAAGATTAATACACAAGAAGACTTTTAAAAATAATTAACAAAACAAACCCGCTCATATTAGGAAAAAAATAAACATTTACATGGGACAAAAAAGTTCGACATGTGGGCCAAGATCTAAAAATTCAAAAATTATATTCGTTTAAGTTTTATATTTAACAAAAAAGCGCCCCAAAACAAAACAAAATTAATACGCAAACTTACTATTAAACACAATTTAACGAAATGAACCTGCCCATTGATATATTATTATCTACAAGATTCAGAAATATATATGTTTCTTTTTTTTGAAAATTACAACTCCAAAATATTTGTATACATAAATATTTGAATATTTTATTTGACGGAGATATTTCAATAATAAGATAAACATTTTCACAACATATGCTTAGCACCAGTTAAAAGATGAATTTCATTTTATTTATATAAATCATTAGCTCGAACACAAACAACTTGTGGGAAACAAGTTGCCAAAATATTACAACCAACCAGAAAACACAACAACATATGCGCCATGAGTTTTATTTTAGATGAACAACAATTATTAGAAATATGACATAAGCAACCATATAAATTATAACGGCTGATTAAGCTTCAGTTCTGAATAAAAGCCTCCTACTCAGTGATCCTTACTTCTGTATCCTTGATTAAAGCTTCCAATCGGGTTAATATTTTATCCTTCACTTGGATATCTTCAAAAGTTTAATCGGCTTCACCAACATCATTATCCACTTAACACGTTCTAACTCATGAATACGATAGTGTCTTTCTTCGACGACAACATCTAAATCTACATGCAAAAAGAAACCATTGATGCACTATGTCAACAGCGTAGATGATTTATTGTATATGGGACAAAACACGTCCGTTGGATGGCCAAGCCCTAAAAATATAAAAAATTAGTTCCGTTTAAGTTTTATTTTAACAAAAACGAGTCACACTACAAATATATAAAACTAATACCTAACGTACTTAAGAAAAGATTTCTGAAACGACCCCGCCCGTTGGGCGGGTTACGACGCTAGTATATATATATATATATATATATATATATATATATATATATATATATATATATATATATATATATATATATATATATATATATATATATATATATATATATATATATGTATATATATATATATGTATATATATATATATATGTATATATATATATATATATATATATATATATATATATATATATATATATATATATATATATATATATATATATATATATATAGATATATATACTAGTGCCAAAACCCGTCCGATGGACGGGTATGACTTATGAATGTCATTTAACTTTTTTTATTTGGCAATTATATCTTTCTAATTTTTTTAATATAATGTGTTATCAATTGGCATGATTATTTGTAATTATCATTTACACATTCTTAGCTAAATATATAAAAAAACTTATGTATTTTAAAAATAGTGATCATAGTTATTGTTTTCATTTCTTTGTTTATCTAAATATTGGTGTTATAAAATTGTACATTTTACAAAGATTTTTGTAAGCATAATGGTAATTTTTGTTAAATTATTTGTGTTTATGAAGCATGTATATTAAAGAATTGTGTACAACGAACAAAACACAGTAGTATTTTTGCATTCGTATGTTTGACATATTAGTAGTGTAGTTTCGTGTCTTTGCCAAAATCCCGTCACATAGAACCTTCAATCCCACCATGTTCTTCATTCTCGAAATGGTGACATAAAGCTATGCAAGGGAAGAATATTTTCCACTGAAAAAACAATCTAAGTTGTTACAAAGTTTGGCCTTTAGTAGTAAATTCAACAATGATATATGTTTTCTAGTGACAAGACGTGGTGCAATACACTTCAATTTAAAATGTATCCCATTTTAATCACACTTGTCACTTGATAAACAATTTAATATGACAATTAGTATGAGTAACTAAAAAAAATATGTGAAGCATCTTATCAAGGGGAAAAGACTTTTTTTTAAATAGACCCAATCAACTAACTACAACTACCTATTTTTTATCTAAATTTAAAAAAAAAATTAAATTAAATATCTCACAAACCGTTAATTATTACGCAAAATAAAACATATCATCTTGACGAGAATTAAATCATCTTTCTATCGAGGGGTACATGTATATACTTTCGACTGATTTTTTGGTCCTGGGAAAATCATATATGATTTGTACCACGAATCATATATGATTTTGGAAAATCATATATGATCCGTGATACGAATCATATATGATTTTCTCAAAAAAAAGTTCGTCAAAAGTATATACATGTGCCACTCAATAAAAAGATGATTTAGTTCTCGTTGTAATGGTGTATTTTTTTGTTATTTAACGATTTACAGTGAGTGAAATATTTAAATTTTAAAAAAAGTGAAAACTTCGTTTGAATGAATTTGATTGGTTGACAAAAAAAATTATTATATTAATATCAACTCTCTTATCAAGTTTCATTCGGATTGACCTTAGAACCATTAATAAAAATTCATGTAAACTTGTAAAGTAATAATTTTAACGAAGACATGCCTTATGTATGAACCTCGTATCGCTAGTTCACTTCCAGTGTGATCAAATTCCACGGCAGAAGAACAACCAACATTGGATATATATTAAATGTGCTAAGTATAATAAATAAACACAATATTATATAGAAACTACTCATCTTAGATCAAAGAAAATATGCTTGGGTTAGACAAGGTATTCTTGTACAATTTTTAAAATGACTCAAAAGGCTACGAATTTAGCAAAAACTATATACAGTAGTATTTATCACTCTCTATGTATAAAAGAATATTTCTAGTTAACACATTCAACAATAAACTTTTTGAACATGCTAAAATTATATTTTTAAGCTAAAAAAAAGCTGGATGTTGCTAGAGTGGGTTGTAGCTTCATATTCATATCATCTTTATCTCTTTTCCCTTTTTTTACCTTGCACATGACATTATTTAACATATAGGTGTTTAACGTCTATCATCTGATGGCATGCCACCTTTGATCTCGACTGAACCACCTGAAAGATAAAAAAACGTACATCAATTAATCTTCTAAAACAAAAAATGCAAAGGTATCAACCCTATATGCGATTACACTACTCAAAGCCCGACTCTTAGTGTGTCTCGATTCAACTTAAAACCGCTATCAACTCAAAACAGCAAACCTAAAACTACTTGAACCTATAACGAAAATTTAATATAGTAGTAAATCATTTTTATAGTCAAAATTAATAAGCGCAGTATTAGAGTAGGCGACTTTATCACGTCGAAGAGCAGCATATTTCATAATCAATAAAATCACCAAGCATACACAATACCATAACCTGTATATATTATCACAAACGTTTCATTTTTTTTAATTAATTTGATAATGCAAAATTAACAAACCTTAAGCCCATTGTGATATTGATAAAGGTGTAATAACTACTTATTCCTTGGCACAGGCAGGTTATGAAAATGACTATGTCTATTGTGATCATTGCTTAATTTGCCTACTTATATGAGCAACTTTCTAGTTGCATTTCTCAAAAGGAAGATTTACAAAAGAACTTACCACAACTATTTTAAAGCATCAGCATTTAAAAGAAAAAAAAGTAGATAATCAGTTTCAACGAAAAGATTATGGTTAACTCAATAATGAATCATGCACTAATTATAACTCGTCGGGTTTGAGGCACACGATATCAGGTCCGGAGAGTTAGAGAAATCAAAGAAGGCATTAGTAGCCCATCTGAAAATTAAAGTATACTTCATCTTATAGATTTGTTAATACTAAATATGATAGATAAAAAGGGGAGTTGTTGATCCCCACTCAACCAAACCCATTGTAATGATTTTTTGAACTGGCCTATTTTGACTCATCCTCTAGGCTCCAACCCACACTTTTACGGGCATATGCTATGTGCATAGGCAATTCTGCATTTCTATAAAAGTGCATCTTTTATGCTGTTTTTATATCGTCTAGACTTGGATCACTTAATCCCCAAAGTTCAACTTGTTAATAGGATATATCCTGGTTCCGTTTCCCCCCGTCCCTCTTTGTACAAAACTGGGCTTGATTTCCAATGCGATTTTTTACAATTCAATTTGGTGTTTGCATTTCTATCTCTCATCTTGTTATGCAGGTGCAAAGTCAAAAATGAAAAAAATTATGTGTATGTATATCACAGTATAGTTCATAAAATGACAATGCTTAGTCTATATTATATGCATAGATCTGCCTATTCTACCTGTTAAACTTGGTTTTCTCTTTACATGTTAATTTTGGCAGATTTTCGTATTTCTTAATTAATATTTCAGGTATTCGAGTTCCTCATTAGCAATGTTACAGTTTATGATGAGAAAGTAACCGGTTAGAGTGTAACCAGAAGTGACCGATTAGAGAAACAAATCGACCCCTTATGTATAAAAACTACTTTCAGTATCCGCTGAATCCATCTTCAAGTTTTATATTGATGGTTGGTTTAAAATATACCTTATATGGATGATGGCAGTGGTACGACATCCAAAAGTCATACCCCATCGATAGTCCAATCATTGGAGCAGTGTTCATTCTAATGTCAACATATTCCTTTTACTCCCCAAACTCTTGTGCGTCAAGAACCTCTTCAAAACCGCAAAAAATGGAACAATTATATGAAAATTAATTTAGTTAATCGTTTGAGTTTGAGTGGAGGAATTCGATTAAAACCCACTTGGAAATACATAGCAAGGTCGTCTAAAAGGAAGAGTGTTGAGATAGTAAGAATTGTAATTCTTGATTTAAAGAAATAAATATGCAACATTTTATTAGTACACATCTATGGTCTTGTTAGTATGATATAGAAACTAATAATTGAAGTGTATCTCCCCCATGGTTCTTTATACTCATTGTCAAAGTTGCTTGAGTATCCAGATTTAGCACCTCTACCAATCACACAAATTGAATTAGAATAGAATGTAAAGTAATAATCCAACTAAACAATGAACTGAGAAATAATAGAGTAACATAATTGATTATTACTGATCAACTGAAGATTTTTCTGATCTGAAAGATCCAGACAACATACAAAGCTTGAGAAGTTTATGACCCGACATTCGAACCTTGACAACTCCATCGATCGATATCATAAGGAATTCCAAGTATATTGTCTGAAATGTGTCAGCGATGCTACTTCCTTGAATAGAGAAAAGGTCTCCCACCAGTTTGACTGATTGTAAGCGAACATCTATTTTATTTGTCTTTAAACATCATCACTTTAGCCATCTGCTATGAAATAAACGATGCAAATTTTCAATTATGAAGTATTTTAAATAACCAGGAGATTGTCACTCTTATGAGAAAGAACTATTAGTAAACAAATGGCTATAAAAATAAAGAGAAGAGTGGCAATTCTGACTTGTCCACCAACAATTGGGTCGATTTAGGCTATGTGATACTTACTATTAATAGAAGCTCTCCTGGTAATTAAGAATTGTAAAACAACTGAAATAAGAACAACTCAAATAAAAACTCTACCTATTTAAAGTTTAGTATCAACATAACGTTCGTAAAATGGAATGAGGAAGCAGTAAATTTCAACACACGAGCATATGAAGCTATGAAAAACCGGCTGTCATTTTTTTCGGTTCAACATGGGTAACAAAGAAATACGGAGGTATTACACATCATGCAATACTCAGTTTGAACAAAATGGACTGTATGAGTTTTGTAACTAATTATTTGCTACAGTGCTACTTGAAAACACAATAATCAGATAATCATTTAGAAACATGGTGACAATGTTAACATTATTGGTTTTCTTGCAGATAGTTGCAGGTCTGTTTTACATAGTTGACAGATCCACATATGCTCCTCCTAATATTTTCACTAAACCAAGAATAAGATCCATATCTAATCTCAGTCTCATACTGATCATGTCTATTCATTGTGAGCTGAATAGGATTTGAGCTAACTAATATGATGATTCAATAACAGTCACTTAGTCGAGTGCATCAAATGGTAGGATTTTATTTTTCATTATCCTTTTCTTCTCCAACGCAACCTATGTACTCTACCAACAGTCCCTAAACATAATCATGTGTTTTATTTATGAGATCTATAAAATCAAATTAATTGTTACCTGTGAGGACCAGATTTTTTATCTGTCATTTGGACCGATGAATTTGTAAAATCTTCCAGCATCATCAGTAGGCTCTCCATCCCGATCCATGACTGCCAGAAAAAATAGATGGTTAGCGAATATGGCAACTGATTTTACCTCCGAGTAAGACCATACACTGCTTATTGAATCGAGCGCCTCTTTACAACAGTCTCCATAGTTTCTTTCAATCCAAAAGAAATAAATATTTTTACAGTTCTATTTAAGGGGAAAACATCTTACCAGATGATGCTCCTGTTACAAAAACAACTTTTTCACAAAAGAAATTGTTACAGTTATGTACCCAAACAAAGCCCCTCGTTCACCCATGACCCAAAACGCGGATACCCACCTCTAGTTTAACAATATCTAATTCCTATTACTAAAAGACCAAAGTAGCAAAATCAGGAAAATGGTAAAATATAAACTTACAAACTTTTATACAGCTTAAAAGTAGAAAATACCTTTCTTAAAGGCGTAGGTTTTTTATGAGGCAGTAGATTTGTTTCTGTTTTGACTGATGAGCATGTGGTAGATCCACCAACTATATAAGCCTCGACACTTGATGTTGGAACACGTTTAGCAAAGACACTTGCTCTTTTGGGCCTAATAGTCTTCTTTAGTTTGGTGTCAACTTCCTTAGCAGTTGATCCCTGGTATGTTATAGGGAATAATAAAAATTAGTGGGTCGTATATGATTTACATGTATAACTGTGTTAGAGTTTACCTCAACTCCCCGCCTTCTGCTCTACAAATCGCGCCTTCTTCAAACCTGGATCAGCTTGTAAACCTGCACTCAACATTAGCTTCACATTATGCGCGTGTTTCACATTAGCTACCATCGTTAGCTACTGCGTAGTACTTTTTTACTATCATGACTTTTTCATCCCACTTCACATCTTGCTTCATTTCTTGAAATCCACAGTCGGCGACACTTTAACCTTGTTGTTCGCTATGATACACTATACTACGAATAGAAGTGCCTTTTGATATCAAATCTTTAAAAGAAAAAAAGAACCATACTTTTTACACTACATTTTAACAACTGGCAACGAAACCAAAATGCTATCAAATCTGTATAACAACCTAACCTAATTCGAAACCTAAAAGCACTAATGGTAGGTGCTAACAACCTAAACTAAACCCCTATAACCATTGAACTCAAATGAAACAACGACCCTAAAGCAACCTAATCTAAGTGCCTAACGATAGGTATCCCTAAAAATTAGCTAACAGGGGCAACACCA
>JANFOE010003281.1:27500-33765 GCA_025667525.1 Glebionis coronaria
TTACCTGCATGCCTTTTATTGGCGTATAATAACCTCGCGATTTAAATTCATCCTTCTGCATTTGTTGGCTGCCATATCAGATATAAACCAACTTTACCATAATTTCCAAGTTGTGTTTCAGTTCCTGAGTACCAAAGAACACACACCTCCAAACCCTGGAATTAAATGCAACCACTTTCAATTAAATTTCACAAAATCCTTCCTCTTCAAGTGATTTAACATTTAAATACATGAGCAAACCTTCAGGAGCCATGTTCAATACATCTACATGATTTTCATTAATATTGATCTATTGCATCACATACACATATACATAATGTTTATTGTTAGTTAGTAAAACTCACCGACTATTATCACTTCTGAATCAATGGAAGGTCATATGAACAACAAATGGAAAGAGGTACTCACCATAATCCTATCAATTTTATCAGCAATACTGCTTCTGTCTTTTGTAGTGTGTTCCTACAGGAAGGGAAAGAAATTGCTTCAAATGAAAGAGAAAGGTTTTACAAATAAGATATTTTCACACCTTGAACGGAAATGAGTTCAAAGAACAAATTCTTTAATTCAAGACCTGAGCATTTCATTTGGCACGCGCTTAAATTCAGTAGATGTCGTATGATCAATTCTATAATTCAGTAGCTGTTTATGTTTATGTATCATCATGGTTCCATGTTTATGTCACAGATTTAGTGTATTAAATTTGTCAATATGCAATCCGTGTACATTAATCACATGTTCCCATGTAAAATGTAAACAGATGTAGGAGTACTGTGAAAAGTTTTATAACAGCAACACTTAATTTGATTTAGCAATCTACTTTCAATTATGCAAGTCTTAATCTTTTATTTTATTTGAGAAAAGATGAAAATGCAAACCAAAAAATAGAGTATTCTAATTGTGTAAATGAATGAAGACTAAAAAGAGGACTATTATGTGATAGCATCATGGTTGCCATATTAATGGGCGTGAACGACCTTTAAAAGAATACTTTGTTTCTGTTGCTAAATACCAAGAATGAGTATTAGCAGATGGATACATGGTATAACCAAAATGTATTGTAGAGATCAGACCATGTAGTCAATGCATCTTGACCTATATCATATTAAACTAAAATTAGGAGAAATGTCACTAACCTTCTTGAATCATCACACATTTGAGGATCACGTCTCATCTTTGTATCACTTGTGTGTGCTATAGGGAGGTTCAACATGGTAGATGGTTAATCCAAAAAAGACCTGATTTTGGTGTGACCCGAGAAGATAGTTTGGGGATGTTATTGAAGAAGATATAACTTTAAAAAAGAAACTGATCTTTGGCCAGCCCAAAAGGAAACCGAATCCCAAACAAAACTCGCATCCCAAACTGAAGGGAACAACATGTTTGAACCCTCACAAGTTTAAGAATCAATTCCAAAACATAGATCCAAACGCCCCTTAAGTTTAATTTAAAAGAAAAGAATTAGCATTACCTGTTGATCTCGTTTAATCTCTTCTTTCTGCATTGGCTGATGGAACCGATTCAATTCGAAAACGTAGCATCCCAAGTGTCCAAATCTACGGATCAAATAGCAATTAGCAAAAGCTAAGGTTCGGGACTCCGGGCTTAAAACTCGGGTAAGAACAAAGGCCAACGAATGAAGAAAGGGACACTGTCTTTGGACACATCAAGTTCTGAAATAGGCCCAAAAAAGCTTTATCGATGTGCTGCGAAATAGGATACATAATTTATTGCACTATAGTTTACTTTAGGCTTAATCATAAACTGTAAAAACTGTAAAAAAAACTTACAGTTCACTTTAGGGGTAATTTTAGAAAGTAAAGCCTGATGCTTTATACAAAATATGAAAGTGTGTTGCTTATATACGATTGTTATACAAAAAAAGACTGATGCTTTATTCAAAAAAAGATAGACAACACTATTTAGCCACGCCAGCATTAAAAGTGTGTTGGCTTATATACGATTGTTATACAATAAAAAAACTGAAAGTAAATTGTTATTCATTGTAATCCATTTACTAAACGGTTGCTCTAATCAACTGAGCCATGAAAGCAATATGTGCCTGCAGCTGGAGGCATCTTACTACAGTAATCATAATAAATTAAGTATATAATACTATAAAGTTAGCAGTTAAGAAACAATCCCAAATGGGTTTAAAGTTGTTGCTCTTATGTTGACAAAGACCAGTTATCTCGTATGGAGACGTTGCAGAAGTTTAAAGACAGAATATACCATTTTCTTGTTACAATTGACGTTACTGCTCGTGGTCTTGACATCAAGTCAATTAAGTCAGTGGTTAACTATGATATCTTTTGGATAAAGGTTCAGGTCAGGCCTTTTTCCTAGGTTTTTCATGTTCTTGGATTTTCACCCTCATGCCTCCCACAATTTAGAGATGAGAGAAAAGGTGAAGTAGTCCTAGGTTTATAAGTGAAAATCATGATGTTATATTAGAAACATAATGGAAAGCAAATTATCCGGTCACTAATAAATGCATATTCTCACTAAATTGACGATAAGCACTAACATAAAATCTGACCAACAGAAAATATATAAAAGTCTTGATAACCAAGTTATTAGTTTTTTTTGGAAAAGATAATATGCAAATGCCTTGTCGACCATTCAACAGAGTGAATGCATTTGTTATAGTAGAATTTGCTGTTCTAAGAAGTGACATTGTCACGTTATCACTTGCTCATAAGTCTAATTCTGTTGTGTTTTATCTCGAGCGAAGATAAGCAAGTTCAAGTGGCTCTGGGAAGCTATCCAAAGTCTTATCAACATTAACAACCTGTATGTGGGGTTATAAAAACTTACTTGTTCGCAAACTGATAGAGAACCACGTTCAGCAAATTTGTTGATAACGGAAAAACTTTGTTCTTGTCTTCATTTTTTAGAATGCATATATCGAAAAAAAACAAAGATCATTAGCATTACCGTACCTACTCATGTGCACCTTTGCTCATTCTGTGCCAATTTCCACTTTGATCGATGTATGTGTTTGTCCACTGGATTGAAGGGCAGAAAATCCGCCTTACTGATCCCCACGCGTGCCTGCATAAAAAAAGAAATATTTCTCTAACTTTGCCCGCCACGATAGCCTGGTTTTTTTACGGAGGGACTAATAATTATAATAAGGTTGTTTCAACCATAAAACAAACCATTAACTCACTTGGAAGAATGAATGTCGACTTTCCTGGAAGAATGAATGTCCATCAAAGAGACAAACGTTCAATAAATTACCAAAAAGTTCACAATATATTATGATTATATGGCGGGTAAAACGGTTAATATGAGTCAAGCTTGACATACCTCAGCGCCCATTTAATTTGTAGCATCAACTCATCATCGTAGTGTATTCTACTTAAACCTACACCAAAACAGAGAATTCTGAATTATTTGTCAAATTTCATTGGATTTATGTAGCATACAAATAGCATTTCCAAATTTAATAGTGATGCAGAATACCCAAAATGTATAGCCTTCTGGAATCTGGATCACAATAAAAGAATACAAAGTGATATCTGAATATTTTAATCTATATAACTGGTAATATAATGTGCAATAATCGAAGGACATTCGGTTTAGCTATCAATGCCTATCGAACTATTAATGAAAAATATGACATTAAAAAATTCGCGCTTAAAATGGTGTTTGGGATATATACCTGCCTACGGCATCATAACCATATGTTCGAATTAAATCACTCACTAACTCCAGAACCATATGTTGGTGGAGAAGAACCTCAGGAGCATGATACCGACAATATCCACATTTATTTACTATCTGGTCCCATAAATATTACAGATACTACGACTTTCAAAGATTCCTATAACACATCTTTCCGGTTCCCATTATTTCTCCAAAAGACAATATTCAGACGTAACTCAGCTCGAACTTTTTTACCTGATTTGTTCTTTGACACAACCTGCAAATAAGTTCTTATTATGACACATATAAAAAAAGAATACTTGGAACACCACGATTCTTTATAAAGAAGGGAAACTTTCAACAACAGGTGACCTTTTTTTACCATGACCTAAGTCTATCTTACAATGTTACAGCCAGAGGCTGAAGTTGCATCTTGAAGGAAGTCAAGTACACCTTTTATCTCATGACACACAAAACCCAAACCCTCAAAATACTACAAAATGTATTATACAACCCTTGGTTTTAAAAAGCGAGAAGCTGCGCTAAGGGTCCGAAGCGAGAAGTGCCGGACGATGAGGCAAAAGCGCACGCCTCTCGTAGGCGAGGCGCTTACTTTGTACACAACGATTGCGACTTTGTTAAAAACCATAATTCAAACTCTGAGAGCTTAAATATCATTTTTAGATTAATAAAAGTCCAAATGTCATTTTTAGAACAACCAACCCTTTGAGTTTAAAAGTCCACTCAAACCATTTGAGTTTAAATGTCATTTTTAGAACAAAAAGCACTTGAGACAGTAAAAAGCGTTCCTCTAAGGCATGAAAAAGCACCGCCTCCAATCGCTTTTTGTAACGGCTGCGCATCAGGGGTCCCAAGGCGATGACCCCATTGCCTCGCCTCGCTCACGCCTTAGGCGCAAAAAGGCGCGCTTTTTTAAACCAAGATACAACCCATGATACACAATCATCCTTTACGCGATCAGCACTATGTCATTAAAGAGATCAAATACTTCTGGTGATGGGGATGCACGTCTGATAAATATGTTGAAATTTCTATATATCTACTGCTATTTCTCTTGCGAAGACTTAATAGGCTTGTTGAAAATATCATTTCCACTTTGGAACTCTATTAGAGCCTATTTGAATTGCTATTGTATGTCATATGCAACTTTATATATCAGAAATGGCAGAAGTGTATGTATATTAGGGTTTGATGAGATGTTAGATGATGATCAACATCAAAATATTTACATAAAAATGGTTGCCTTCGATTTATTGTTAGTAAAAGTCGTTAAAATGGTTGCCTTCAATGGAAGGTCATATAGACAACAAAGGGAAAGAGGTACTCATGACAATCCTATCAATTTTATCGGCATCACTGCTTCTGTCTTTTGTAGTGTGTTTCTGAAGTAATGGAAAGAAATGCTTCAAATGAAAGAGAAAGGTATTACAAATAAGATATTTTCACACTTAGAACGAAAATAACATCAGAGCACAATTTTTGTAATTCAAGACCTGAACATTTCATTTTGCACTTACTTGATTTCAGTAGATTTCGTATGCATTCTTTTTCGGGTTGAGACCATTCCTTTTGAGCTTCCTTTTGAGCTTCCTTTTGAGCTTACACTTACACAACCTTGTAAAAAAACAGGTTTATGCTATCTTGGCATCTTAATAGTGTGACAAAACTAAGTGGGTGTTTGGATGTTGGTTTTAATTCCCATTTTTACCCATTGTCGTTTTAGTCTTCTTTTTTGTCATTAAGAAGGATGGGTGCAGAATGCATGGCTCAATAAAACATATCGAGAAGGGAGCCACTTCTGGCCGACAGCTTGGAGAAGCAGCACACGGAAAACTTAAATAACACCCCTTTAAATTTTCAGCTTGTGAGATTATTACCTGGTGCCACGGCATAATATAAAGCTTAATAATTGAATAAAAAGGGGTATATTCATTATTTTCAGGTAAAACTGCAGTTACATGAGTTTTTATTACCTGAAGATATATAAAGCTATGGTAGGTACTACCAGGTGCCACGACATATTTGTAGGGCCTTCTTGTTTGTAGCGCACATTTTCAGGCACGTGCACTCTCAACTCGTCCCCCTAGAGTCATGTGTTCTATAAAGAGAGCACATTTTTTCTAGTGAATTGATGTAAATATACACTTGAATACCTTTACATCAGGTAGTTTAGAGGCAGTCTGCACTATTTCATCCACATGTTTTTATGCATAGCAAGGGTGTATTAAGTTAATGCTTAAGGTGGCAAGATGAGCCGAGAAGGTTACGGGTCAAAAGAGTCGAATCCAATGCAACCTAAACCTGCATTTGTTTTAGCATGTTACGCAACCAGCAAGCATACACACTTTGACACAAGTGCATATCTTCAAACGGGGATCTAAAAGTATGCTACACAAAAGTAAAGACCTTAATCAAAATATTGTGTACCTGCTGAAATCTTCGAACACGTGTCAAACCGGTCAATGCACCACTGACTTCATTGCGATGAAGCACTCCACAGTCAGCTAAACCAAGTGGAAGGTCTGCAAACTGACAATGCAAAAACTACAGCATGTGTGTAGCCTTTCTACGGTTTCATCTCTGTGAGTGCTCT
>JANFOE010003282.1:0-22348 GCA_025667525.1 Glebionis coronaria
TCGACTAATTTTGACCACTTTGACCTATATGAAAAATACCTTTGACTTCCTTGACTCATAAGTCAACATATAGACTCATTTGTACAGGTTAGGGACCAAGTTTTGACCCTTGATCATTCACCAAATTATACTTGTGACCCTCGGGATTTGACTAAAACTTTGCACAAATCCGGATTGTGAAAGTCCTCGTCTCCCGGTACCCGATCTTTAAAATGTCATAACTTTTAGCTCGTTTTGAGTCACGGGCTCTACCTTATACCAAATTAAAGCTAGAAAAACCCTCTATCACTATATTTAGTTTTCAAGACCTGGAACAAAAATCATTTTTCCAAAATAGACCAAATGTTTCTGCCTAAAAATGACCATACCAAAAACATGCTTAGACTCGATTCCAAGACTTCTAACCAACACTAAACATCATCCTAAGACTTCCCAAACATATCCTAACATCAAACTTCCATCCTACCCCTATTGATCAACCAATCTCAATATCAAAATCAAAGAAAAATACACATGCAAGTAGTAACACCTATATGAATCTTTCTAAAACAACAAACCAAACACAATAATAACATGCATATTCATCAACCACCATGGCTCCCCCAAACACCCCTTTGCCGTGGGGTTTGGGTGACCAATTCACCACAACCAAATTAATTTTGGTGGGTTTTCATGGTGTTTATACTTCCATAATACTCAAAATTAACATGCATTAGCTCAAATAGCCACAAAAACGAATTTTGGATCATATGAAAAATCTTGAAAAATTTTTATCAATGCATGTTGGATTTGATTACATGAATAGGTGGGTAATGACCAAACTAAGCGTGGTCTAACCTTAGATTTTTGAAAAATCAAGTAGAAAGATTTTAGGTGGATTTTTGTGTGTTTGAGGTGTGACCGTGGGTTTAGAGAGAGACAAGGGAGGGAGTGTTTGATTTTTCTTGTAAATTTTTGTATGTGTTTGTGTGTTTGTCCACTTTGGCCCTTTTTGATGGTTAGGAGGGACCTTGTTGCAATTTCTAGTTTCTTTTGTCCTTAAATAGAAAACAACCTCAAAACTTTGCGGGTTTGACTCATTTGTCAATTTTGAAAATTTTACGGGAGTCGGAAATCTTCCCGAATGCTCCAAAATATTTTTGGGATACTTTAAATGTACTTGGAAGGCTATAAAACTCACACGACTCAACTTAACACGAATCGTAAATAAAATTCTCGAAAAATTACATTATCGATAAATCATCAAAAATTATATAAAATTGGGCATCCCTCGGGATCGTAATCGTCATCGTCCTTCTCAAAACGTCAAACGTAAAAATTATAACCTCGAACATCGGCTCTAACCAAAATACTTATAATTATAGAAATTAAAATTTATCAAAAATTTCAAAAATTAGCGTAATTTAGGGTATCGTTAATGACCTCGATTCTAGGGTGTCACATCCACCCCTCCTTAAAGAGAGCGACGTCCCGGCGCTCGCCTCTTCTTGGGCTCACATTTCGTCTTACTGGAACAAATGAGGATACCTTTCCTTGAAAAAGTCCTCACGTTCCCAGGTGTATTCCGGTCCACGCTTAGAATTCCATCGGACCTTCACAATGGGAATCCTACTATGCTTCAACCGCTTGACCTCCCGGTCCATGATTTCCACAGGTTCTTCCACAAAATGCATTTTGTCGTCTAGTCGAATCTCGTCCAAAGGAATCACCAATTCCTTGTCCGCCAAACTCTTCTTCAGGTTCGATACGTGAAACGTGTCATGAATAGCACTAAGCTCGGTCGGCAATTCTAACTTGTACGCTACTGGTCCAATTCGTTCAACGATCTTAAACGGTCCAATATACCTCGGACTCAACTTTCCTTTCTTTCCAAAACGAATTACACCCTTCCATGGCGATACCTTGAGCATAACCATATCTCCAACGTCAAACTCCAACGGTTTCCTTCGGTTATCAGCATAACTTTTCTGTCGGCTTCTCGCAGCAAGTAGTCGGTTCTTGATCTGCACGATCTTCTCTGTCGTTTCTAACACCATTTCGGGTCCAGTCAATTGACTTTCCCCTACTTCACTCCAACACACGGGCGATCTACACTTCCTTCCATACAATGCTTCGAACGGTGCTGCTTTGATACTCGCATGATAACTATTATTGTACGAAAATTCCACCAGAGGCAAGTGGCGTTCCCAACTTCCTCCAAAATCAATCACGCATGCTCGGAGCATGTCCTCCATCGTTTGAATCGTTCGTTCACTCTGGCCGTCAGTTTCCGGGTGATAAGCCGTGCTTAAACTCAGTTCAGTGCCCATCGCACGTTGAAGCGATCTCCAAAATTCCGACGTAAATCTACTGTCACGATCCGAAATGATCGATAACGGCACTCCATGTCTACAGACGATCTCTTTCACGTACACGCTGGCGAGTCTTTCCATGCTGTCCGTCTTCTTCATAGGTAAGAAATGAGCAGATTTCGTCAACCTGTCCACAATTACCCATATCATATCGCTTCCACTAGGAGTCCTAGGTAAACCCGTCACAAAATCCATTGCGATTTTCTCCCATTTCCATTCTGGGATTTCCGGTTGTACCAACAATCCAGATGGTTTCTTATGTTCTGCTTGAACCTTCGCGCAAGTCAAACACTTACTGACGTAACGAGCAATATCTGCCTTCATATTCGGCCACCAATAAACTTTCTTCAGGTCGTGGTACATCTCATCCGATCCAGGATGTATCGAATACTTCGACTTATGCGACTCATTCATAACCAATTCTCGAACTCCAGGCTTTCCTTCCTCAGATGGACACAATGGTAACCAAATCCGATTCTCAAAATATCTTAGTCCGTCAGACCTAATCACGAAAATAGGTTTCAACATTCGTCCCAAATTCTCGGCTTCAACATTCCCTTTCATCAATCCTCTCTCCTGAGCCTTCAGTATGGTTTCGGTTAAGTCAACGCTCTCACTCATCACTAAAGCTCTAACCCTCAAAGGTTTCTCCCGTTCCTTCCTACTCAATGCATCCGCTACAACATTCGCCTTCCCAGGGTGATAGCGAATTTCACAGTCGTAATCACTCAATAGTTCAACCCATCGTCTTTGTCGCATATTCAACTCCTTTTGATCTAAAATGTGCTGCAAACTCTTGTGATCAGTGAATACAACACACTTTGTCCCATACAGATAGTGTCTCCACAATTTCAACGCAAAAACCACCGCTCCTAATTCCAAATCGTGCGTCGTGTAGTTCTCCTCGTTCTTCCTTAATTGCCTCGACGCGTAAGCTATCACCTTCTCACGTTGCATTAATACTGCTCCATAACCTTTACGAGACGCATCACAATACACCACGAAATCTTCGGTTCCCTCAGGCAATGATAAAATCGGCGCGGAACATAACTTATCCTTGAGCGTTTCGAAAGCAAGCTCTTCCTCATTTCCCCATTCATACACCCTATTCTTCTCGGTAAGCCGCGTCAATGGTTTCGCAATCAACGAAAATCCTTCAATAAACCTTCTATAGTACCCAGCTAAACCCAAAAATTGTCGAACTTCAGTCGGCGTCGTCGGTGCTGACCATTCCCTGATTGCTACGATCTTAGCAGGATCTACACGAACTCCCTCACTATCAATCACATGACCTAGAAACTGCACTGATTCCAACCAAAACTCACACTTAGAGAATTTTGCATACAGCTTCTCCTTCCTTAACAACTCCAAAATCTTCCTCAGGTGCTTCTCGTGCTCCTCCTTACTCTTAGAGTAAATAAGTATGTCATCGATGAAAACAATAACAAACTTATCTAGATACGGCTTGCACACGCGATTCATAAGATCCATGAATACAGCAGGCGCGTTTGTCAACCCAAACGGCATCACTCGAAATTCAAAGTGTCCATACCGCGTACGAAAGGCAGTTACAGGAATATCCTCCTCTCTTACACGCAGTTGATGATACCCTGATCTTAAATCGATCTTTGAGTATACACTGGAACCTTGTAATTGATCGAACAAATCATCAATCCTCGGTAATGGGTACCGATTCTTAACCGTCAGCTTATTGAGTTCTCTATAGTCAATACACATCCTAAACGAACCATCCTTCTTCTTTACGAACAACACTGGCGCTCCCCAAGGTGATGAGCTCGGCCTAATAAATCCTTTGTCCATCAACTCCTTCAATTGATCCGCTAACTCCTTTAACTCAGATGGTGCTAAACGATAAGGTGCACGTGCAACCGGTGCAGCTCCTGGCACTAAATCAATTCGAAACTCGACCTCACGGTTAGGCGGTAAACCTGGCAACTCGTCTGGAAAAACGTCCGGATACTCGCGAATAACTGGTACCTCTTCAATCCTCGCCTCTACATCACCATCGTTCGAAACCTGTGCCAAAAACACATCGCATCCGCTCTCTACGTACTTCATCATCTTCAAACACGAAATCACCTTCAAACGAGAAGTGCATTCGTCTCCCTTAACCGTCAAAACCCTATTCCTCAGCGGAATCTGCACCAATCTCTCACCACAGACGATCGTAGCACTATGCGCCATTAGCCAATCCATTCCCACAATCACGTCAAACGATCCTAGCTCTATAGGCATCAAGTCGATTTTAAAAGCGTAGTTTCCTAACTTCAAGGTACACCCTTTCAGTATAGAATTCGTACTAACAATTTTTCCATCGGCTAATTCAACATTATAACTAGTCGTTAACAATACCGGTTCTCTATCGATATGACGACTAAATCTAACGTCTACAAAACTCTTGTCGGAGCCAGAATCAAATAAAATACTAGCATAACAAGCGTCTAGCAAAAACGTACCGGTAACCACATTGGGACCTTGTGGTTTATCAGCAGTTCCCACTTGATACACAGCTGCCGCATTATTTCCTCCCCGTCTGTTCCCTGCCTTCGGGCAATTTGCTTGCACATGCCCTCTTTCTCCACAGCTATAACATCCCCTCATCCTGATAGCATTAGCCCCAGTGGCTACTCCTCCCGTTCGACAACTAGCAGTCCTATGACCTGCCTTTCCACACTTGCCGCATGCCTGCGGGCAGTTTCCAACATGATACAAGTTGCACTTTCCACAATGGGGATTCACTTTCACACCTCTAGGGTTTGTCACGGCCCTCATTCCTTCGTTCCTTCTCTGATTAAACTGCTGATTACGGTTCGGCCCTTGGTTGTTTCGGTTTCCTCCTCGGTTCTGGCCTTGGGATTGATTACCTTGTGCTGCCTCCCATTTCCTTTTGTTACCCTCAGCAATGTAATTCTGCTTATCCTGAAGCTTAACGTCCATCAAAGCGTGTGCCATTTGAACCGCTTCGTCAAACGTTCCAGGTTTCGACGAAGTTGTTTCACCCTTGATGTTGCTAGATAAACCCTTAATATACTGCTTCATTTTCTTGGCGTCATTGGCAAATATGTCCGGACACAAAAGACTTAACTCATTGAATCTCCTGGTGTAAGCAGCTATATCGTTGTTCCTTAAGGTCAAATGCCTCAATTCGTCCTCCAATTGCCCCAATTCCTCCTCTGGGCAGAACTTCTTTGTCAACAAAGCTTTGGTCGCATTCCACGTTCTCGCATTCGCCACAGCCAATCCCACCGTAGCTACCTGGGTATTCCACCAGCTTAACGCATCATCCAGAAATGTAGCTGCTGCAAACCTTACTTTATCCGCCTCTGCACAACCACTGATTTCAAACGTACTCTCAACTTTTTCCAACCATCGCCTAAGTTCTAGTGCTCCACCCGATCCACGGAACTGCGTAGGACCGCACTTCATAAAGCTTGAATAGGTACACACTCTCGGGGCTGGTTGTCTCCCCGCATTCCTTCCTGGATCCTGATTTCTCCCAGCTCGGTCCGCTTGCAACGCATTAGCTATCGCTTCCTGAATCATGTTGTTAACACGATCGGCAGTCAACTTTGGAGGCATTGTTTTATCGAATATCTCTTTCTGCAAGACAAGAAAAATAGAAAAACAATGTAAGTATTCATATCAAGTTTCCCAGACATAAAATACATACAACGACACATCCCTACGGAGTTACTAATATTTATCAATTCACACCACAAAAGATCAAATTTAAGACATATCACAGATCATGAAAGGTAACATAGATTGTATTGATAATTAACCAAAATCGTGACAAGTAATGCCACTACAATCATTCACCACAAAACATCAAGTACTTGAGTTTCTCGTCATAATACCATCATACAAAGGTCTAAAATAGTTCTATTACAATGATCAAAGAAAAATACAAAACAAGTAACTAGGCATGTGGTGATCCACACTGCCTCTTGGATGGCGGCTCGTCGTCGTCCTCGGTTTCCTCATCACTCACGTCCTCGTCCACATCATCCACTTTTCCCTTTCCTTTCTCATCTGGCCCACATTCTGTTTCCTTTTTCGTCCCTGATGTGGATCCATGCTCAATCGCTCCTTGACTTCCCACCGAAATACAAGCACCTCCAGTAGGCGGCTGAACCATGAAGTCATTCGCCTCCATCTCCACATCGTCCACGAATCTCCAATCCGGGGGCAATGAATCCCTCACACGATGCTCCCAACTCTGCATCCTCGACAACCTCATCTGATCTTCCCTCACACGATCAAGACTAGCACTCAAATTCGCAACCATTGATTTCAAACTGTTGATGGCACTTGTGTTCATCATCCCACCATACGCAATTCTTGAAGTCCTTTCCAACAGTCTTTGATGCTCCCTTTCAGTCTTATCAAACTTCTTAATCACCCTAGTCTCAACTACAAACCGCTCATACATTAACCTTTCCATCCTCCCCAAACGACCTGCGGGATCCCAGTAGTGACTCGGTCTCGGAAAATAGACCCTCGTAATGTTCTCGTGAATCGATGGCGACTTGGATGACTCTCCACTGCTCCCATTACTATTGTCCATCGAGCGATCAAAAGGTTGCTGCTCATAACGACCGGTCGGTGGTACCTCATAACCCTTCGGCGAACTCGGGGTTTGAAACAAATCGGGTTCGGTCTGGCCTACGGCATCCTCGGGAATGCCATCATCCAATAGCTCCTCGGGCTCTTCTTCGGAATCCTCATTGTCGTCACTACTCATGCTGAAATTATCCACCTCACTTTCGCCATTGTCGTTTTCCGGCCCTATTTCGTCTTCTGGAGCGATCCATCCATTATTATTGTCCGACGGGTTCGGAGGAAACGGTCCCCCTTCGTGACCTACGACGTAATCGTTCCCGTTATCGTTGGGCGGTACCTCGGCCATTCCTGCAATAACAGCGAATTTCGGAGGGTACATAAGTAATTATACAATAATTATAAATATATGCATGCAAATGCAATGCAAAGGTGGTACATATGCCCGAAATGTAATAATATGATGCTCATGCATGATAAATATGAAAATTACGATGTCGGATATTTCGCGTAAAATTTAACGTCTACATATAGTAATTCCATACTTATATAATAATTACCCACATATATACTTTACTCAAAAGTATACGTCAAATGCCATAAATACAACAATAAATCTTACCGGAGCCATGCAGGATAGTTGTGTGTGCTTGGACCCTTTCTTACGACACCAAAAGTTATAGTTTAGGATTTTCAAAAACGACCTAGTTCTCTATAACTCGTGGCTCTGATACCAATCTGTAACACCCCCACAATTGTTATGCGCAGCGGAACTACAACAATGGGTGCTACACAGTATTCATTGCACACAAGAGATATCAAACGACGCTAAAAAGACGTCATCTTAAAATTCAACATTTAAAAATTTTTAAATAATACATGTCCACAGTTTTCCCAACCCCAAATAGTGCACAGAGTTTAGCGTTTCGGTCCCCATGAATCTCAACCCCAAAAACTTCAGTTTTACAACCACATGACATTAAACATAAAATTTGTTTAAGTAGAAAAGGAGGGAAAAACAAGCGGACACCAAGCCGATCACACAACATCCATCCCATGCATGCTCCATCCTACTGCTCAGCGGTTACCTGAAATACATGCCAAAAATTTGGTCAACGAAAACGTTGAGTGGAATTCATAGGTTTTTCAATCCATTTGAACGTATATATAATAAAAACCATTCGTGATCATTTATAGTCTTGTCGATCAAACAAACTATAATCAGGATACTGACAATTGTGTTTAAGCTCATGACACTAATCCGTTAACTCAATCACCCGCGTAAATATACCGGCATGATTCAGATGAAACCAGTGCCCCTCTAAAGGCATCAGTTGCAATTATACCTTATTTCTCATACAAAATAATCTACCGCAGAACTTACTATAAGTACAGCTTCTCGGCTAGCATTGGGTCGTTAACCCCGTAGTACTACAAATTGCATAAGCGGCTATTTCCCCCTTCGCAAGGGCAAGACAATAGTTAATAGTTCATGAATTTAGGGACTTTTGCAACTTTGGTACTCAACACAATTTCTAAGGCAACTTTCGGGTCTAACAATCATTCATGATATACGTTCCTTTTAAAAACTAGCATGCATTTCCCTCGCGGGTAAAACAATTTGAAATAAGTATAAGCGAGGCTATAAATTCACACCTTAGATATTAAGTAGTCGGTAGTTCGAGGAGTGTTCACTGACGATGTTACGGATGCCCGGGTAATTCAACACCTATCACAAATAACGCGTAATGAGTAATCTCATTTAAATACTTACGGTACTGTATAAAATACATATATATAAGTCACTTAAGACAAATATAACTCACGCCAAAAACAAAAACAACAAGTATCATTCATTTTATACTCCATTCGTTCTTATAACCTACGTTGTCCATTTTTACACGTTCTCGCCGGTACTTGACTAAAGTACGGGCTGTTTTACCTTATTAAACCATGCTTATAAAATTTGACAAAATTTCCAAAAATCCTATATGACCTGTAGATAACATGTTTTTAAGTCCAACAAAAGTTTTCACTTTTACGACCCGTCACGCAACTCATTTCCACGACTACATTTTACGGGCTGAAATTGCGCTTCGACTAATTTTGACCACTTTGACCTATATGAAAAATACCTTTGACTTCCTTGACTCATAAGTCAACATATAGACTCATTTGTACAGGTTAGGGACCAAGTTTTGACCCTTGATCATTCACCAAATTATACTTGTGACCCTCGGGATTTGACTAAAACTTTGCACAAATCCGGATTGTGAAAGTCCTCGTCTCCCGGTACCCGATCTTTAAAATGTCATAACTTTTAGCTCGTTTTGAGTCACGGGCTCTACCTTATACGAAATTAAAGCTAGAAAAACCCTCTATCACTATATTTAGTTTTCAAGACCTGGAACAAAAATCATTTTTCCAAAATAGACCAAATGTTTCTGCCTAAAAATGACCATACCAAAAACATGCTTAGACTCGATTCCAAGACTTCTAACCAACACTAAACATCATCCTAAGACTTCCCAAACATATCCTAACATCAAACTTCCATCCTACCCCTATTGATCAACCAATCTCAATATCAAAATCAAAGAAAAATACACATGCAAGTAGTAACACCTATATGAATCTTTCTAAAACAACAAACCAAACACAATAATAACATGCATATTCATCAACCACCATGGCTCCCCCAAACACCCCTTTGCCGTGGGGTTTGGGTGACCAATTCACCACAACCAAATTAATTTTGGTGGGTTTTCATGGTGTTTATACTTCCATAATACTCAAAATTAACATGCATTAGCTCAAATAGCCACAAAAACGAATTTTGGATCATATGAAAAATCTTGAAAAATTTTTATCAATGCATGTTGGATTTGATTACATGAATAGGTGGGTAATGACCAAACTAAGCGTGGTCTAACCTTAGATTTTTGAAAAATCAAGTAGAAAGATTTTAGGTGGATTTTTGTGTGTTTGAGGTGTGACCGTGGGTTTAGAGAGAGACAAGGGAGGGAGTGTTTGATTTTTCTTGTAAATTTTTGTATGTGTTTGTGTGTTTGTCCACTTTGGCCCTTTTTGATGGTTAGGAGGGACCTTGTTGCAATTTCTAGTTTCTTTTGTCCTTAAATAGAAAACAACCTCAAAACTTTGCGGGTTTGACTCATTTGTCAATTTTGAAAATTTTACGGGAGTCGGAAATCTTCTCGAATGCTCCAAAATATTTTTGGGATACTTTAAATGTACTTGGAAGGCTATAAAACTCACACGACTCAACTTAACACGAATCGTAAATAAAATTCTCGAAAAATTACATTATCGATAAATCATCAAAAATTATATAAAATTGGGCATCCCTCGGGATCGTAATCGTCATCGTCCTTCTCAAAACGTCAAACGTAAAAATTATAACCTCGAACATCGGCTCTAACCAAAATACTTATAATTATAGAAATTAAAATTTATCAAAAATTTCAAAAATTAGCGTAATTTAGGGTATCGTTAATGACCTCGATTCTAGGGTGTCACACTTCCAATACTTATGAACAGGTTCATGTTGATGAAAGAGAGTCTGATGAAGATATTAGCAACATGGAAGACGAGATTGAGGACAATAGACTTTTTGAAGGAGGAGTGCTTACTACTACAACCAACAATCATCCTCCTTCTCTTATCATTGGTGATGTGATGTCCCTTGTTCAGACTAGAAGATCTCATCAGAGTCTTGGAGGATTTATTGCTAATATTCACAAGAAGGTTGATACCCCTCTTGTGCAAGCATGTTTGTTTGCCTGTTTTCTGTCACAACAGGAACCCAAGAAGATATTTGATGCTCTCAAAGAACCAAGTTGGGTGGAAGCAATGCAGGATGAGCTTCACCAATTTGCAATTCAGGATGTTTGGGAGCTGGTTGATTGTCCTAGATATGTCAGACCAATAGGGACAAGATGGGTTCTAAGAAACAAGAGAGACGAAAGAGGTATTATGGTCAGAAACAAGGCAAGATTAGTGGCTCAGGGATATACACAAGAGGAAGGGATAGACTATGAGGAGGTCTTTGCACCAGTTGCAAGGATTGAAGCTATAAGGATATTTCTAGCCTATGCTTCATGCATGGGCTTCACTGTCTATCAGATGGATGTGAAGAGTGCCTTCCTCTATGGAACAATTGTTGAGGAGGTATATGTGATGCAGCCTCCTGGTTTTGAAGATCCAGAGAATCCAGACAAGGTGTATAGAGTCAAGAAGGCTATGTATGGACTTCATCAAGCCCCAAGAGCATGGTATGGCACATTATCTACTTATTTGGTGGACAATGGATTCAAGAGGGGCACCATAGATCAGACATTGTTTACAAAGAAGAAGGGTGTTCAGGTCTATGTTGATGACATCATCTTTGGATCCACCAATCCAAAGATGAGTGAGGATTTCTCTAAGCTTATGACAGACAAATTCAAGATGAGTGCTATGGGGGAGATGAACTTCTTTCTTGGGTTACAAGTTCAGCAGAAAGAAGATGGTATCTTCATCTCCCAGGATAAATATGTGGCAGAGATCTTGAAGAAGTTTGGCTTTTCTCCACATGAAAAGAGGGCTACTACTCCTATGGATAGAGAACACCCTTGGGGAAAGATTGGAGATTGAAAAGATGTGGATTTCAGGCACTATAGATCAAGGATTGGTTCATTGATGTATCTCACAGCCTCCAGACCTGACATCATGTTTGTTGTGTGTGCTTGTGCACGCCATCAAGTGACTCCTAAAGAATGTCACCTTTATGATGTCAAGAGAATCTTTAGGTACCTAAGATGTTATCCCAGTCTTGGCTTGTGGTATCCAAAAGATTCACCTTTGGAGCTTATTGCATATTCAGACAATGACTATGGAGGTGATAAGTATGATAGAAAATCCACAACTGGTGGATGTCAGTTTCTTGGGAGCAGGTTGATATCTTGGCAATGCAAGAAACAAACAGTGGTAGCTAATTCTACAACTGAAGCAGAGTACGTTGCTGCAACTGCTTGTTGTGGACAAGTTTTATGGATTCAGAACCAGCTGTTGGATTATGGGTATAATTTTTTCATGAATACCAAGATATTTGTTAATAACAGCACTTTATGTATTATTAAGAATCCTGTACATCATTCAAAAACTAAACACATAGAAATTAGACACCATTTGATAAGAGATTGTTTTGAAAAAGGTTTAATACAACCAGATAGGGTTGACACAGAAGAGAATGTGTCAGATTTACTAACTAAACCTTTTGATGCTGGAAGGTTTCAATACTTGGTAACAAGTATTGGAATGATCAATCTCACATAGTATGTGTTTTGGGGTCTTTTGTAAAAGTATGTACAGGATAATGCATGGTTATTGGTCTTTTTGAGGATTTAGATTTTCCACTATATTTTTCTAACGCTGACAAAGGTTATTTTAACGCTGATAAGTGTTATTGTGACGTTGTCAGCAATATATTTGTCTAACGCTGACAAATGTTTCCTTAACGCCGACAAGTGTTATCGGGGCGTTGTCAGCAACAATGTTAGTTTTGTGGTTTTCAATCTAAATGTGCAGGTAGTGTTAGCCTTATACCATTGGATACAGAGTTGCTTATGGATCATTGGAGAAGCATTTGAGCATGTTTTTATTTATGGATGATGGTTGGAATTTTCTATTCCTATCTTGACATAAATTTTTTATGTTCATGCATATTTTTGGCAACATTTGTATCACAGTTTAAGGGGAGGTTTTAGGAACCTTTAGGACTTTTGGGTATCCTTATGATACTATTATCACAATTCTAGATTGTGTCCACAGGTGAGTATGAGTTAGTTTTATTAAATCATGAGGCATTGTAGCATGCAAAGTTGATATACTATGCATGCTGCCAAGACATTTTTGGCCTAGAATTGGTTGTGGTCTGTTGGGAGACTTGAGAATGATTTTACCATGGGTTTTACCTGGGAGTAACAAGGGATTTTATAAGGTAACTTAGTTTTTAAGAGTTTTGGTTAGCAAGGGACACTAGAGGACTGTTATGTCTATCTTGCATAAGAAAGTGTGCATAACTGGACAATGCTTGCCGCCCTATAATAATTATCAACTTATAGGTTATCTTCTCTAGGATAAATCACTTTGTTAATGTCCTTTTTCATTTTTAAATATTTTTATTTTTGGACGCTGACAAGTATTTTTTCAAGCGTTGTTGTGACCAATTTAGACGCTGACATGGCTTTGGCAAACGTTGACAAGAATATAGCCGTTGGGCGTTGATGGGTTATTTTTTACCGTTGACACTCAATGGGACCTACCCAGTTGTTACTTTTTGACATATTTTTGGACCGTAATTTTGGGAGCAGATAACTTTCATTTAATGCATGAGATAAACTTATTTCTTTTCAATATTTTCATGATTGTATTTTGAAAATAGTTGCCTAATTTTTGACCAATCACATGCATTTTTCTCTCCTATATATTTGGCTCCTATTTTAAACAGTGTACCTATCATTCTTGTCTAACGATATTTTCTCTTATACTTCATCTTTATCAATCATTCAAACAGCTTTCAACAATGGCACCAAAATTTAAACCATCTGATTTGGAATTGGGATTCAGGAGTCAACACAACTTGATAGCATATTTGGATGCTGATGACACTCTGTTTCCCCAATACACACAAATAGTGGTGTATTTGAATGCATCCCCAATTCGGTATGCTCTTTCTCATGCTCCACTCATTCCTGTCACACATATTAAGCAGTTTTGGAACAATGTTAGTTCCTCAACAGTTAATAGAGTGACTACATTATCATCTATTGTTCATGGGCGCACATGGGTGGTTACTGAAGCTTTGGTTCGCCAAGCTTTGCATCTTGATGATGCAGATGGTATAACCACCCTCCCTATTAATGAAATAGAACAAGGACTAAGGGCTTTGGGTTATCCTTTCCCTGATGAGGGAACTTTAAAAAAAATCATAAACAAGAGTTTCCCCCATCCTGGAAGTACCTAATCCATGTCCTCTTGCAATGTTTGAGTCCCAAGTGTACTGCACACAATGAGATCAATAGATCTATTGCTAGTGCTATTGTGTGCATTGCTACTGGGCAAAAGTTTAATTATTCCAAAATGATTTTTGAGGGCATGTGTAAAAATAAAGGGAACAAAATGACTTTAGCTTATCCCAAATTTTTACAAATGGTTTTAGATGTCCAAAGTTACTGCACAAGGGATCATGATGATTTTTATGAGATCCCTGTGCAAAAGAAAGCAATTTTTACAAAGATGAACTCACCCCAACATCGTGACTTACCCCTAACCCCAGCTATGATTGTTGTCATTGAAGCAGCACAACCCCAACCAGACCCACAACCCCAACTTGACCCAATACCTGAACCTTTACCTTCACCACAACACATGCAACTTGACCAAGAACCCTTCGACGTTGACACGTTAAATGTTGGCGTTGACATGCCTATTCCAAACGTTGACACAAATCCTTCACAGACCCAAACACCCCTTAACCAACCAACATCCACCCAATCCACATCATCTTCTCACCCAACACAATATAGGTTGCAAAAATGCCAAAGGACTACTGGAGTGTTCTCCTCTAGTGGTCCTAGCCATGTAGTAGAGAGAACCACCACCACAAGTGTGGTTGGTGCTATGGATGAGGCTGGGACTATTGGTTCTGGCTTCGAAGCTGGCCTAGACAGTCCTACCATAATTAAGACCTCATCCATGCCCATTGAATCTAACCTGGGAGGTCAAATACCCATTTTAGAGGAGGGTAGATTGGAACCAATGACTTTGATGGAATTGACGGCAGTCTGCATTATCTTGCAAAAGCAAAATGCAGACTTGGTATAAGTTGTCAGCACACAAGGCCTTGAACTCAAGAAATTGAGGGAGAGGCTTGTTGTTTTGGAAAATGCTAGCACAAGGAGAGGGATGGAGGAATCTTCCAAAAGGGAGGATGAACAGATAAATGTGAGTTATAAGGGCTCCCATGATGGTGAATCTTTGGGTGTTGTTGAGGCCCTAACTAGTTTGAAGAAACAGACAGGTTTTGATACGTCTCTAGTCTCTCCTACAAACTTAAATTTGTCATTTACAACCATGTTGGAGGAAATTACAAGAGGCGCTGAGACAGGTACTTTGGGCGTTGACAAGACAGATTTGAACGCTGAAATGAGTAACTTGGGCGCTGACAAAGCAAAATTGAGCGTTGACAGACCTGTAGATGAGGTTGATGTATTCCAGTCATCATCCATCATCAAAGATGTTTCTTCACAGGTATTACCATCTACCTTACCTACTTTGGATCCATTAGATAAGGGTAAGGCTATTATGGTAGAAGTAGATGTTCCAAAGAATGCAGCACGGATTGAGTTTGATAGAAGGTTGGCTGCATAAATTGTGGAACAAGAATGAAAGAAGGTGGGTGAATCACCTTTTGTTGTCACTTCAGAAGAGCAAGAAGGAAGTGATGAAGCCAGTTCAGACTCAAGTGTAATGATCATAGAACAACCAGAAAGACTTAAGTATGGTGATGAGTTGGCAAAAGAGAAGTTGAATGAGTTGAAATTGTAGGTTGATTTTGATATGCCAGAAGTTGTTTAGATGTACCATGCTTGGGAAGATAGGTGTATTGAGAATCCACATTTGACTATTTCAGATCAGATATGGGGTTTGGAGATTCTTCTCAGAGTACAAAAGGATTGCAAGGTCATTCTGAAACACAAAGCAAGCAATGTTCTCTCAAGTTTGAAAAGGGATAGAAGGGAGTTGTACTACATGCTACTCAGATGTCATGGAACAGGGTGGACTTATAAAAACTTGATTGGATTGACATTTGAAGAGTTGGAGTTCAAAGCTTATCCCATTTGGGTTTGAGTGCAGGAAGAAAACACTCTAAGACTTCTTTCTGATGAAAGAAAAGAAGACCTTGCAGAAGAAATGGAGCTTAAGAAGGCAATGATTGTTCCCAGACCTGTGAAGAAGGGAGTCCCTCTTGAGTTTCCCAAAGATATGGATAGGTTACATCCAAGTGAAGCTGTTATAAGAAAGAGCCTCAAGCTCTCACCATTCGAAGCTTTAGATATGGTACAAGTGTTACCACTTGATTCCAGAAACCCTATTATAAGCTATGAAGAAGATGAATGTGGGTTTTGGAAGATTGGTAGGTATGGAAAAGAGGTTCACACTTTTACCACTCTTATATCTTTGTTTTCAAGTTTTGATAGAGAATACTTGGTAGATCTATGGAGGTTGTTAGAGGCCAAGTATGAGACTGAAGCTCCCACGTCAGTCAATGCAATAAAACTGTGGTCAACATTCAAGAGAATGTGTGGACCAAGAGATGAAGATCCTACTATTTGGAAGGATCTTGAAGATGACCTCAGTGGTCTTCAATGGCATTTTTATTCAGCTGCTGGTGTTTATTATTTGAGTTCTACAAAGTTTGCTGAGTATCTACTTGTATATGGTCAATATTTCATGTGCAAGGAAGTCGTGGAGAAGATGAAGAATACACAGCTGGAAACTGATTATTCAAGTGACGTGGCCAAAGATTTGATCAGATTTATTTATTACCAATATGATATGTGTTGTAAGATTCCTCCAAGTTCTTAATGTTTATTCAGAAACTTGATTACTAGAGTAGATATCAAGTTTAGGGGAGGATTGTTGGGAATAAAATATAGCCAGTCTACTTGAGCGCTGACAAGAGTAAAACAAGCGTTGATAGGAAGAAAACAAACGCTGACAGATCAAGCGTTGACAAAGAAGAAGTCAAGCGTTGATACATTGAAGACAAGCACTAATGGAAGGATATGATCTACGCGTTTATTATGTTCTAGATTACTTCTAGTAAAGATAGGAACAACAATGTATTTTCTATATTTATCTTTACCTAGAATAGTTGATACGTAGATTATTGTACAAGGCTTCTTATGTCTATAAAAGAAGACCTTTACGTTATTGTTCAATATAAGTTTTCATACGTTAAAACACTTTCATTGTATGCAAGTTTGTCATCATTAATCAAAGTGAAAGTTTGTTTACATCTTTGTGTTCTTGTTTAAGTGTTAATTCCGCATAACACTTAGATTATCATATACATATACAAAGGTTTCTCTAAGTGTATTACTTGATCTAATCTCGTATACATAAAACTAAAACGATCTAAGTTTGGGATCAACAAGAATAAATATAGTAAAGCTTATTAAACAAATACTACAGATTAAGTGATTATTAATTATTGAGGAAAATGGATGGTTAAATAATAAATAATATATCATGGAGGAAATTAATAAACTTTACCTAAAGATAATAATTAAAATAACATGTTTTTAATTTAATTATACTAATAAAATACTTAGGTTAAAACATGTATTATTCCATTTAAATAATAAACCTAAGTCATGGATTTTAATTAAATAAATTAGCTAGTCATGGAAATTAATTTAATTAATAAACTTAATAAACTTATTCATTAAAGTAATCCCGAGCCCGAATCTGAAACACAAAAGCCAAAACAAACACCCTCCAGTCGGCGGCTAGAGTTTAGCCGTGGCTCCCACCGGCTCTGTCGGTTGCCACCACTCGGACCAAAATCACCCCGGCCCTAGCCGGGTTCCCACTAGTGAGTCAAAACATACGCCGGCTGAGCACCGGTTTCCCCTGCTTGGTCAAAAGTCCCACCGAAACCAACCAAGGTCTCGGTTCCCACTGTTTTCACCGAGTTACCCCCTGTGGGGGTCTCGGTTGATGCTGTCCGAGAAACCAAACACAACCGCACCCTATTGGGTTGCAGTTGGTGGTGAAAACGTGACACCGAGAGTCATGAGACTCTCGGTTTATACTCGGCCGATCCAAAACCAAAGCCAAACAACCCCTTATTATCGATTTATTAATTCCTTAGCATGTTCTTGATTTATGATTTGAAGATTCAACACATATAATCATGATTAAAATAATAAGGTTAAGATTATACCAAATGCGTGGATGGAAAAGGTTTGGATTGCGAACACGTACACGTAAAAACCCTAGATCAAAACATAAAAATCAACACCCTTTTCTCCTTGGTATAGCCAGCGGCCACTAGGTGGTGGTTAGGGTTCCTTGTTATTTTCTTGAAATCTTAATTATGTGTTAATCTCCTGTAGTTTTTACTTAGATTACAATATGGATTTCCAATGGGCCAAAAGGCCCTCTTTTCCTTTCTTGTTTATATGTCGCGGCCACCAAAGTCCCAACACCAAATGTTTACGTTTTTTGTGGTTAAATATTATTCGTTATGTTCGTATTTATGTGTCGTGAATAATAAATATTATCCGTAATACTTATCGTGCATTAATAATATACGTAGTTCATGTTATTTAATGTCGTGACACGTGTCGTATATTATAAATAGAAAGTTTTAATCTAATCGTATTTTCGTGTATTTACTGTTCATGTTCACTGTTCATGGTATTTTAATGCGGGTTTTACAACTCTTCCCCTCTAAAAGAATAATTTGTCCTCGGATTAGGGTTGTGATAATGTTGCGGATTTTACAATTCTTCCCCTCTAAAAGGATCATTCGTCCTCGAATTAAAGGTAAGCTAACAGATAAATTTATAAGAACTAAAGGTACACGAGGACTAAAAGGTCATGTAAGCTGAAAGGACATGGATATGACATGGCTGGAAGGGACATGGAACGTGACGTAATTGAAACGAATATATCTAACACATGGACCGAAAAGAGGGTAAGAATCCAGATGGACTCCTTTGTTTCCATGTGGCTTCCCTCTCGGAACGATCTTCTAACTGGTCCTGAAGAGGAGTAATAACATTGATGTTCATGACTCTATCTTGATGATACAGAAATTTTCTGGTTCATTGACGTGAGATGGGTTCTCATGAATCTGATCGAGTGGCTAAGAATAACGTGTAAGGATAACAAAACGTTATGATGCAAAATTATTTGAAATAAATGACATAAGAAACATCTTAGTAATGATGTACGAGACATACTGAAACGTAGTACGTGAAAAATTGTGAACTTGATACGCGAGCAATTGTGAACATGATACGTGGAGATATGGTAATTGTAACATGAGAGCATACGGTGGACGTGATACGCGCCACATATCGTGGACGTGATATAATGAACATGGAATGAACATGACATGTGAAACATATCGTGAACATTAGATAACCAAGGAGGTAACGGTAAACGATGCGAGATGAGACGCGAAATGTGACGTGAAACATCTACTTGAGGACGGAAAATTTATTAAACTTGAGTCTCGTCTCCCAAGTTTCTACAAAACTCCACCGACGAAAATGAATCATACTTCGTAAGCTAGAATACGATCATGAACGTGAACAGTGTCATGAACGTGAATACGAAAGAAAAACGTAAAATTTAACAAGGTCTTGAACGTAATAATGAATGAATGCGTATGCGAGTCTTCCTCTGAGTTAATAGCTGAAAGAGTAACAAGTGATCATATGATCTTTGACTGGAAATGTCTGATGATCTGCTAACTGTGAAATCCTTGCGGATGGAAGGATTTGCATACTTGGTCAAACGGTTGTAAACGACCCAGATAGCATCACGCTTCTTCTGAACTTGCGAAAGTCTGGTAATAATTCCATGAAGGTCTTGTCCCTCCTCCGTGTCATAGTTTCTAAGGGTGGAAATAGCTCCTGACCTGTTGGTGTTCTATCTTAACCTGCCGGTATGGCAGCTACTTAGATATGAACTTAACTGTACCTTGCTTCATAGAAACTGGATACATAGAAATTTGGAAAACTGAGAGTCTCTGTAGTTGGACTACTCTTAGCGTAGCATCCTCTGTATCACATATATTAGTGTATGATTCTCTCCTTTACTCGTAAGTTAATTCATGGTAAGATTAATCGTTGGAACCCATATAATTTAGCGTGTCACTGTAATCAGCCAAGAAAATTTTAGGTGAAATTTCTTTTGTCGTAGAATTTGCAACATGGTGCAAATATGGTTTTTCATAACCTTCTCTAGACCTAGAAAAGATCGGATTGTCAATGATAAACAATAATGAATTCATTTATGAGTTCACGGGGAAACTCCATCCATCAAATCCATAATGCTGCTGGAGCATTCATGAGACTAATCAAAATCATGAATTTAGCATGACCAAATCGTGTGTGAAGAGCAGTCATGGATATGTCCTGCTCCTTCACTCGCCACTGTTGTCAGCATGATTGTAAATTGTTCTTGTATAAGTGCATTCGTACCTTTCAATTGATCGTATACGTCAAAAATGCGTGGAGGTAGATAACGGTCATGAAAGGTGATTTGTTTACATCGACGGTAGTCGACACATAATCTCATGTTACCGTCCTTCTCCTTACTAAGCAGGACCGGTGCCCATCAGAGTGATGCACCTGATGGATGAACCCTGTTCAGGCATCCCTACAGCTGAACCTTTAACGCGTTAGCTCCAGAAAGCTATGCTATGAAAAGTCTTGGAAACTGGTTCTGCTCCCTAACCTGGTTGGTGTTATGTTTCACCTTGCAGATAGGAAGTAATTTTAGAGGTTACTCTGGAAATACATCTAGAAAATTTAGAAATATCCGGCTGATTCTGGGTAATAGGAGTTTCAGAACTCATGTCATAAATGATAGCTAGAAAATTTTCGCAGCCATGGAATGACGATCAAATGTTTGTAAAATATACATGAATTGTACAGAATTTCCTGATGGAAAACCATGCTGAATGTATTCAGGAGCCTGGACATTACGGTACATAATCTGATATGAATGACGGCTCATCGTAGCATGGGTTGTTGTTCATAGTCCATAGACATAATCATATTTAACTTACACTTGTCAAAAGAAAGTGCGATAGCAGATTCGATCCTGTTGTCATACTGAAATGAATAAGTTCATACACATGGGTGATACGAATCGCGTCCTTATGGTCATGGATATATGAAATATGAAATCAAGCAATGGAAGTGCCATGCTAAACATGGAATAAAACGTTGTAAGTACTACAGAATGTGCTTCGCCTGCTACCGCAGAAAGAACACTGCGTGTTCAAACGTGAGCAACACTCTGGTGATGAGGCTGGAATTTTTATGGCATGAATCATTCATGTCACAACAGAATGGTTATACTCCTTGGAGGGTATTCTGGATTACGTAGGGCTGTTTCAGATGATAAACGTAAGTCATGTGTCCTGACTCGTGTCTTGAGAAGATATGTGTATGACATGTTTCTTGACGGATGTCTTGACATGAATCTTGAGATGTAATAGAATGAAATTTAAAACCTTAGGTCATCCTACCAGAATTTTGGTCGGTCGTTTGGACTGCTAATCCTTTGCATTTCTGATCGCGTCCGTAAATGGAGCTTCTATCGTTATTGTCGGGGTATTTACTGTCACGGTAGTTGTCACTACCTCTTTGACTGTCAGTCCAACGACGGACAATATCATAACTACGATTCCTATAACTTCCCGACTGAGTGGTCGGCTGGTACTGGTTTTCCACTCATGTGCTGGAAAGACCGCTGAATAACACGCGACATACAATTTAAGAGGTGAAATATGGAATGAAACGGTACGTCTGGTGGTTGACTATGATTCTAGTCGGTTTGCTTCGATCAATCGCCTTCGTCTTTCTTTTGTAAAATCTCCAAGCTGAGAGGGGTATCACCTTTTAAATAACATTGGTGAGAAAACAAAATGGTTGAGAAAATTGGAAACGGATTAGTATCACACATGGAGTCCAGTAATTGAAATACGTCTGGAGTATGGTTCATGAAGTAAACATGGAACATGGTACATGGAGTACACATGAGATTTACATGAGGTGGTCGATACAGTGTCAATCATCTGACATTATCAAGGAACACGTAATAGCCTAGCTAATTTAGCGTAGACATAATTCTAGTCGCATAAGAGGTACAAAAACGCGATTAAGTGGAACTTATTGATTGTCAGCATGAAAACATGATCAATGAAAACCAACCATGACTATCATGAATGCATGACTAAATATAATTTATCAATGTCTATCGTGAATCAAAATCAACATGAAGGAACACGGAACAAAATTACTTCAACGAGTATAAAACATCATCCGCATGAAAACAAAGTTAACCATGATAGTATGACAACATAATTGACATAACTCGTAATAATAAATGAGGGAACGTGAAAAGTTATAACTGAAATGAAATAAATTTTGAAAATTAATAGTGTGAACGACTATGATTCATTTCACAATGCAAACAATGCAACATTAATAATAGGTCTAAAATGAATATAAAATGCATGAACAATGTATAATGCAATGAGACAGTTTATAATGCATGAAATAGTTTAAAATGCATGATGCAGTTTATAAAACTTTTATATGAGC
>JANFOE010003283.1:0-21856 GCA_025667525.1 Glebionis coronaria
CAATCCTCTTGTTAGAAGCTCTCGGCTAGAAAAGAGAAGACAAAAAGATCAAGCCTAGATCATTTACTCCCACTTCATTTACTCTCCCAATCATTAACAAAATCACACATTTACTCCTCATAGCATTCAATTTGGTCGAATCTATAATGAAGTATTTTGGTGGTCGCGGCATGTGGGTGTAGACTAAGGAAAAACTATACTTGGTTCACTCTAATCAATCTCTAGTCCTTGTATTTCTACCACTTCACTCATCCTAGATCTAAAACAAGTAAGTTTTTCTTTCCTCATTATCCTTTCCATTCTTTCGTTTCTCATGCATGACATTCACGTAAATCTATGATAACCAAGATGAGAATGCATGCACACGTAAGGAACATCCTAAAATTAAACTAGAAGCCCTAGTTGATTCGGCTTAAAATCATAACCAAGGAAGGAACACCATGTTTCGTTTCCTTGAGATAACTTGTGATCTAGTGAGAGGATTAGATGTTATAAGCCTAGAAATATAAGCTTAAACCGATTCATTGTTAAGCTACCCTATAAGCCATAAGCTCTCCACTAATCGGCTTATTTTTAAAATATGGGCCGAGACATATAAGCCCATATTATGTAGTACTAGACTTAGTGTTTTGGATTAATTGGTAATAAAATATATAAGCCCATTAGGAATCACATAAGCCCAAGCTAAACATGTTGGTTAACTAATAAATACTTGGTAAAAGTTATTAAGTTTATTAGCCCATTAGGCCCATTAAGCAGTAAACTATTATTATGGAGACTTTTTGGGCCATAATTGTTAATATAGTGGAAATACTAGCCGAATATGGCATAGTGTAAAAGTTATATATATACTTTCGTGGCATATATTAAGTATAAGGACCAAAAATGCCAAACTTGATAGTTGAGGGGTGCGACATGTATAAGCCGAGCCATAAATCAAACCTCAAGGACTAAACATGGCATTTGGCAAACAAATTACAAGCCCTAATACCTTTTTGAAACATAGCCGAGACATGGAGGACTTGTATTGACACTTTGGAAAACTTATTAAAACCTAAAATGTTAATTTTGCCTCTTTTATAGTTCTTGAAACCACAAGGACCCATCTTGCCATTTTTGAAACATAAACCGAGCCCTAAGGGGCTGTTTTGTAAATATTGGAAATATACAAACCCTATTTAAGAACCACGAGGACCTAACTTGACATATTGCAAACATATTTAGAGCCCTAATTATTAAATAGGACAAAAACATTAATTTCGGGACTAAAGGGACTAGTTTTGCCATTTTTCCAAACTTAATTAAACTTAATTATATATATATATATTACTTAAATATATAAAAGGTGTTAACGTGAATAAATTTATAAATACAAAATCTATTTTTGTCACTTGATCTAAAAATTATAAAAACTTTGGAAACGGCTACGAAATAAATAGTAAATATCGTTGGTAAACTTGATTTATATAAACTCATTAAACGAAGACGAATTAATATATAAATACAATTATATTGATATTATCTTTACATCCAAATATAAATATAAGACCCATTATTATATTTGACACAACTCAAAACATTATCTGTACGAACAAGTAATTAATACGGATTAATCAGTTTGTTTATATAATTTACTACGTCTTTGAGAACGATTACATTATTATGATCAAGAATGATTAAACTTGTACGAACATTGAAATAAAATGCTTAAAACTTGTAGAAGCATATACGAATACTTCAGTAACTTTGGTGCAACCTATTATACTTTTACTGAGACTGTATAATTATCTAGGTTGTTGACTGAGTGTTGAGCACTACTCCAGATTTTTGTGACTATCACCATACTGATAAGGTGAGTTCATGGCCCCACTTTCATATATTGACAAACTTTTAAAAATCCTTTTGGGGGAGAAAACATGCAACTGATTTATGGATTTCAATTAAACTGTACCAACTTTAATTATATGTGCCTATTGTAGAGACACTCATGACCCGTGAGTTGAAACTGTTAAATCGTTGGATTACCTGAATGTTATAAATAGATGTATTTGGGATTGACCATCCCCACCTGGGTGAGTCATGCTCACTGTGCCCTGGTCGGGACAACAGGTGTTTACCATGTCAGCATTTACTATTGATGGGTGCCTGAATCAGAAATGGCGATGGTCCTCATTTGTTGAGGACCCAACTATGTTAAAGTGTCAGTTTCGGGCAATAGACAGTATAATTACCCTTCTTCAGTAATGCTTTGTGCTTTACTGAAACAGTGACTATTTATATCCAAACTATATAACTAAACCTATGAATTCACCAACTTTTTGTTGACTCTCCAAAGCATGTTTTTCTCAGGTGTTTGAAGCAGGTAGACCCTATGTGCATGGACTGTTACATTGTGTAGACAGCATCTTAGCAAGCATTGGGGATTTTCATAAGGGACTCATGAACAATCTTTTCATTATGTCAGAACTATTTAAATTAATGATTTACACTTTTGGTCATGTAATAAATGTTTGATAAACTTTTATCTGATGCTCTATGTACTATTGCTTTTGATCCACCCACATGACACCCAAATATATTATCCGCTGCATTTTGATCAATTTGGGGGTGTCACAGAATGGTATCAGAGCAAAAGTTATAGAGAACCAGACTCAGAAAAATTTATAAAGATAAAAAAAAAAAAAAAAATTCTTTTATAAATAAACTGGACTATAACTACATTAAAAATCTTTGGGATTTTTCTTTTGGGACTAGAATAGAAGCATATAGAATATAGAGCATACATTTACTATGTGATCTATGTGAACTTCGATTAAATGATCTGTTAAGTAGTAACTAGACCCTAACATGATATGTCAAGGGAATACTTACTACCACTATTATAATATTAGTATACATTTTTTCTTTGTCACACACTCATGTCAGCCAAACGATGATTTTTCTTTCAGAGATATTATGACATCACCATCGTCCGTATTGCCAGGATGGCTGTCCGCCTCGGATTCTGAGGGCAGTCAGTCTGAAGGAGTAGTCCCAGTTATTTCTTCACCACCTACTGCTTCACCACCTACTGCTTTGACCCCTCCAGCTGAGGAGGTGGGCCCAGTGGCCTACACCCTGTCGCCTTTACCACCCTCGTCATCACTCCAGGATTATGCTCCTGGATCTTTACCCCCTCGTAAGAGGAGGTATGAGACGACCCCGGCCTCCATCTTTGAGGTCGGAGAGGGATCTGGGACTAGACAGGTGGATCCTGTCCAGGCTCAGATAGCGGCTTTGACCGCTCAGCATGCTCAGGATATGGCCGATGTTCATAGCCTACTAGCAGCTAGCCAGGCTGAGAGATCGATCTTGAGGGAGCGACTGGATTCCCTGACTTGGAGTACATGGGCAGAAGCCCAGTTTGCAGGAGGGACTTGGACCACAGTTTATGATGCCCTTCAGTGGCTCATGACGGAGTACGACCACGCCATTCACCAAATCTACACCTTGGAGGGCCGACAGCAGCAGACTCATGACGCCCTCACAGCTCAGGAGCAGTCCATCTCCATTTTATTTGACCTGGCGATTGTTCGTCGCGATGGAGTCACAGCAGAGACCACCCACCTCAGGGGAGCTTTGGACACCCTCAGGGCCCAGTTAGTTCGGACTCTCCGTCACGTCAAGAGGACGAGACTTGCCATGATCGCCCTACAGGACGCCATGCCCGCACCAGCAGCTCCGCCAGCATCCGCTATACCAGCTACTTCTACCGGATTTGTTAGACCAGCATAGATTAGATGTACTAGATTTCATGTACATCATGACAAGCTTTGGTTTGCATCCCAGCTATCATGATATAGGACTTCATGTACTTTTATTTTCATGCAGCTTTTGTAGCCTATCAGTACTGTACTCTCATAGATAGGTGTCTGTATATATATCACTTTAGACTGTGCGTACCACTACCCCAGACAGACGTACTATACTTCTGTCTTGGATCAGTTGTACTTGATGTTATGTGTACTTTCTCTCAAGAAATAAAATATGCCACTCTCTTTTGTTATATCATGTGTTGTATTACTAAAATGTGACAGGTTATTCAAATTGTTATAATTATTGTATACAGGTTTGCTCATGCAAATAATATATAATCATATGGACATTGAAGCTAACAATTTCATTTTGTGTATAACTACAGACAAATGGCAATCACTAGGCAAAACCCTGCCACTAATCCTGCCATTAACCTAGCTAATAACCCTGTTGATAATCCTCCTAATGACGATGCCACCCACAATGTCACCACTGCCCAACTTAGGGAAATGATTGACCAAGGCATCGCCACTGTTATGGCAGCTAGCCGAAACATGGACGACAACGAAAATTCCAATAACCAAAGGAATAATAATACCACCAGAGGTTGTTCTTACCCTGACTTTCTCAAGTGTAAGCCATCTTACTATCGGGGCAACGAAGGCGTGGTGGAGTTGATGCAATGGTTTGAAAGACTAGAGACCGTATTCCGCATCAGCGACTGCGCCGATGAGAACAAGGTTAAGTTCGCCACCTGCACACTGCTTGAAAGTGCTCTCACCTGGTGGAATTCTGTAGTCGTCACTCTAGGGCATGATGTTGCTTACACCCTGAACTGGACAAATCTGAAGGAAAGAATGACGAAAAAGTACTGCCCAAGGAGCGAAATGAAGAAACTGGAAGTTGAACTATGGGATCTTAGGTGTAAGAACAATGACATCATGTTGTACAACCGAAGGTTCCAAGAATTGACTCTCATGTGCATCAGGATGTTTCCCGATAAAGAGGAGAAGATCGAGAAGTACGTTGGGGGACTCCCCGACGCCATCCATGATAGCGTTCTCGCCTCGTGGCCTACTACCGTCGAGAAAGCCATGGAGTTTGCCGCCGAATTAATCAGCAAGAGGAACCGTACCATCTCTGAGAGAAACACAGAGAATAAGAGAAAGTTAGACGACCATGTCCGTGCTCCCTATCACCCAACTCCAAAGAGGCAAAACGCCAGACAAATTTACAGCGCAACCGCCCCACAGGGCCAAGGATTTATGAAGGCACCAGACCTCTGTGCCCGACTTGCCACTTTCACCATCAGGTGAGTAAACCTTGCAGGACTTGTTACAAATGTGGAACGGTGGCCCATTCTGCTCGTGATTGCCAGGCAAATGCTGCTACACAGGTTCAGCCCAACCATATTGCGAGGAACAATAATCGAGGTGGAACCAATGGCCGTGGATTTGGGAATAGACAGCCAGGAAACCGTGGTATTACAGGAGGAAGCAACAGTGGCCCAAGGAAAGGAGTCACATGCTATGAGTGCGGAGCACCCGGTCACGTAAAATCAAGCTGCCCCAAATTAGCCCATCAGAACAAAAAAAATGGATGATCCACATCCAGAGTGTACGTGGTGGGCAATGCAAAGCCCAACCCAGACTCCAACGTAGTTACGGGTACGTTTTTACTAAATAATCGTTACGCATCTATTCTATTTGACACTGGGCCGACATGAGCTTTATTTCCACTGAGTTTAGTAGAATATTAGAAGTTGTCCCTTCCGCGTTAGACCACCAATTCTCAGTGGAATTAGCAGATGGTAAGATCATAGAAGCCGATACCATCGTTAGGGGTTGTACACTGAACTTTTCCAACCACCCGTTCAATATTGACCTAATCCCAGTGGATCTAGGCAGTTTTGATATCATCATTGGCATGGATTGGTTATCTAAGTACCACGCAGTGATCGTATGCGACGAGAAACTAGTCCGATTGCCATGAGGAAATGAGACATTGATCGTTCGAGGTAATGGCAATACTGACCTTGCGGACACTAGACTCAGTGTCATATCCTGTACCAAGATTCAGAGATACTTATCAAGAGGATGTCCCATCTTCTTGGCTCATATCTCCCAGGCAGATAAAGAAGATGACACCGAAAGGAAGCAAATAAAGGACGTGCCCATCGTCCGGGAATTTCCCGAAGTCTTCCCCGAAGAATTACCAGGCCTACCACCAGCCTGGCAAGTGGAATTTCAGATTGACCTGATCCCAGGAGCTGCACCCGTAGCAAAAGCTCCTTATCGACTAGCACCATCAGAAATGAAGGAACTAGCAGAACAACTTCAAGAATTGTCCGACAAAGGGTTCATCCGACCCAGTTCCTCGCCATGGGGAGCGCCGGTCTTATTTGTCAAAAAGAAAGATGGTTCGTTTCGAATGTGTATCGATTACAGAGAACTGAATAAGTTGACTGTAAAGAACCGTTATCCACTCCCCCGTATTGACGACTTATTTGACCAATTGCAAGGGTCAAGTGTGTATTCCAAGATAGATATGCGATCTGGGTACCATCAACTAAGGGTCAAGGAGGAGGATATCCCAAAAACCACTTTCAGGACTCGTTACGGCCATTTCGAATTTCAGGTCATGCCTTTTGGGTTGACCAACGCTCCTGCCATCTTTATGGACCTTATGAATCGAGTGTGTAGGCCGTACCTGGATAAATTTGTTATAGTCTTCATAGACGATATACTTATCTATTCCAAGAATGAACACGAACACGAGGAACATCTTACCCAAGTTCTGAAGGTACTTAAGGAAGAACAGTTGTACGCCAAGTTCTCCAAATGTGAATTCTGGATCTCGAAGGTCCAATTCCTCGGTCATGTTATTGATAGCGACGGCATTCACGTAGACCCAGCAAAGGTCGAATCCGTCAAAGATTGGGCATCTCCAAAATCACCAACAGAAATCCGTCAATTCCTAGGCCTTGTCGTATACTACCGTCGATTCATCGAGGGTTTCTCCAAAATAGCAAAACCAATGACCAAACTCACACAGAAGGGAATAAAATTTGACTGGGGAGAGAAAGAAGAGTTGTCTTTCCAACTAATCAAGGAAAAGCTGTGTAGTGCACCTATCCTGGCCTTACCCGAAGGCGACGACGACTTCGTGGTATATTGTGATGCGTCACATAAGGGCTTGGGTGCAGTATTGATGCAGAGGAAGAAAGTAATCGCGTACGCCTCCAGACAGCTAAAGAAACATGAGGAGAATTACACTACTCACGATCTAGATCTTGGATCTGTGGTATTTGCGCTAAAAATCTGGCGACACTATCTGTACGGAACCAAGTGCACGGTGCATACGGACCACAAGAGCTTACAACACATACTAGATCAAAAGGAGCTAAATATGAGACAACGTCGTTGGATTGAATTGCTAAGCGATTACGACTACGAGATCAAATACCATCCCGATAAAGCAAATGTGGTTGCAGACGCACTAAGCCGTAAGGAGACCGATCCTCCTATGAGAGTCCGGGCACTGGTCGTAACAATTAGCCTGGATTTACCCAAACAAATCCTAGAAGCACAAACACAAGCTCAGAAGCCCGAAAACCTCATAAATGAAGATGTTGGGGGTATGCTCAGGACTGACCTCACCAAGGAGAAGTTGGAACCAAGAGCAGATGGAACCCTGTGTTTGCATGGGAGGAGTTGGTTACCTTGCTATGGGGGTTTAAGGGACGTAATCATGCACGAGTCCCATAAATCCAAGTATTCCATACACCCCGGGTCGGAGAAGATGTATCAGGATGTGAGGAAGTTGTACTGGTGGCCAAATATGAAGGCAAACATCGCCACCTACGTCCAGAAATGTCTGACCTGTTCTCGCGTCAAGGCCGAACACCAAAGGCCCTCCGGGTTACTAGTTCAACCAGAGATACCCAAGTGGAAATGGGAGAATATCACTATGGATTTCATCACCAAGCTTCCAAGATCATCTCACGGTTACGACACCATTTGGGTGATCGTTGACCGACTTACCAAATCCGCGCACTTCCTGCCCATCAAGGAGAATGACTCCCTGTCTAAGTTAGCCAAGACATATCTGAAGGAGGTGGTGACTAAACACGGAATACCCGTCTCAATAATCTGCGACCGAGACGGTAGGTTCACATCTAATTTCTGGAAGGCGTTCCAACGAGCTTTGGGAACCCGCCTCGATATGAGCACGGCATACCACCCGCAGACTGACGGTCAAAGCGAAAGGACGATTCAGACCCTTGAGGACATGTTGCGAGCATGCGTGATTGACTTTGGGAATAGTTGGGTCGATCACATCCCGTTGGTGGAATTCTCCTACAACAATAGTTACCATGCTAGCATTAAATCTGCCCCTTTCGAAGCACTATATGGTAGGAAATGTCGCTCACCAGTGTGTTGGGCGGAAGTCGGTGAATTTCAGCTCACCGGACCAGAACTGATCCAAGAGACAACTGACAAGATAACACTGATAAAACAAAGAATCCAAGTTGCCCGCGACCGACAAAAGAACTATGCGGATCATAGACGAAAGCCTATGCAGTATGAAGTGGGTGACCGTGTAATGCTCAAGGTATCGCCATGGAAGGGAGTTGTACGTTTCGGTAAACGGGGAAAACTGAACCCTCGTTACGTAGGCCCTTTTAAAGTAATAGCCAGAGTCGGAGAAGTCGCATACCGCTTGGAGTTACCCCAACAATTAAGTCGAGTGCACTCCACTATTCATGTGTCTAACCTGAAAAAGTGCTACGCTGATGAGCCCCTAGCTATGCCATTAGAGGGAGTTCGCTTCGATGACAAGCTCCAGTTCACTGAAGAACTAGTAGAAATCATGGAAAGATCAGTGAAAAAGTTGAAGACTCGTCGCATTCCGTTGATCAAGGTACGATGGAACTCAACGCGGGGACCTGAGTTCACTTGGGAACGAGAAGAATCATTCAAGATTAAATATCCTCAGTTGTTCACCTAACTAGTGGCGTTAATCTAAGCTTTGAGGACAAAGCTAAAATAACGGGAATGTGCTGTAAAACCCCTGTTTTTACCACTTTGACCTTGTCACCTTATGTGTACGTGTACATGAATAAATGCAATCTCACTTCAAATATTTTATGAAGTTTCAGACTCTCGATCATATTATTCTGTCAGATCATTCTTTTTATATAAATAGGAGTTTTTATCACCTCTAACTTCGTTAACGTTCACTGAGTCACGCTAACCCGTTAAATTTCCATAATTCACTATGATAAAGTTTATACTCCTTACATTATATCAAGACTTGAATAAATAACAACATACTACATTTTTTTCTTTCCCTTTTGAGAACCTCGTATCACACGATTTGGGCATTTACCTACAAGTTGCCTTCGATAAAACTTTACTACACCTTAAACCCTACCTAACTATCAACATTTCACAAGATTTTTACTTACTCTTGTTTCTAGATATTTTGAAAACTCTAATCCCCCACATGTGTAATAACACACGGCTAGGAGAGCTCCAACCCAACTCTTGCATCACACTTTTCCAAGAAATCTAGTACTAGGATGTTGTAATTAAGGATAGTACCTTAATGTCTCCTAACTTACCCCTTACTAGCCGATTAAGAGAACCAAGGGGCAAGTGTACATCATTTTCATTTAAGGGAATGTACTAAAGCTCCTTATACATATCTCAATACCACTAACACAAACCAACCACCCAATCCTCTTGTTAGAAGCTCTCGGCTAGAAAAGAGAAGACAAAAAGATCAAGCCTAGATCATTTACTCCCACTTCATTTACTCTCCCAATCATTAACAAAATCACACTTTTACTCCTCATAGCATTCAATTTGGTCGAATCTATAATGAAGCATTTTGGTGGTCGCGGCATGTGGGTGTAGACTAAGGAAAAACTATACTTGGTTCACTCCTAATCAATCTCTAGTCCTTGTATTTCTACCACTTCACTCATCCTAGATCTAAAACAAGTAAGTTTTTCTTTCCTCATTATCCTTTCCATTCTTTCGTTTCTCATGCATGACATTCACGTAAATCTATGATAACCAAGATGAGAATGCATGCACACGTAAGGAACATCCTAAAATTAAACTAGAAGCCCTAGTTGATTCGGCTTAAAATCATAACCAAGGAAGGAACACCATGTTTCATTTCCATGAGATAACTTGTGATCTAATGGGAGGAATAGATGTTATAAGCCTAGAAATATAAGCTTAAACTGATCCATTGTTAAGCTACCCTATAAGCCATAAGCTCTCCACTAATCGGCTTATTTTTAAAATATGGGCCGAGACATATACGCCCATATTGTGTAGTACTAGACTTAGTGTTTTGGATTAATTGGTAATAAAATATATAAGCCCATTAGGAATCACATAAACCCAAGCTAAACATGTTGGTTAATGATATGAGCTTAAACTCATATCCTTTTATCAACAAATAACCCTAAAACATGAAGCAAAATACCCATTTATCTTGTAAAAAGCAGTGTTATGTGGTATGTTTGTGTTTGTGTGATCTTATGTAGGTAAAAGGATACAATTTCAAGCAAACAAGGAAAAACCAAGCTCAAAAGGATGAAAAAGACAAGGAAGGATCACAAGTGACAAGTTTTCAAAGCTCAAGGACCTATCTTGACAAGTCTTGAAAGTTGAGGGACTTAAAGTGCAAATACTGCAAAGTCAAGATCCAAGTCAAACCTGGTCAAAGTACAAAGTCAATCAAGTCAAAGGGTCATTTTGTTGAAGAATCAAAGTTGAAGGGCCAAAATTGTCAAAGGAATGAAGTTTCTAGCCTTAAAGAGAAATCTGCCAAGTTAAGGGGCTTATTCTGCCAATTTTGGAAAGTTAATAAAGATTAATCCATGTCACAAGGAAGAGAACCAATCAGAAACAAGATAAAGGGTCACACGAATCAAATATTAAATTCCCACTACAAGCCGCCACATTTAATAACCCAATCATAACAGTGCAATCCGTGTGATACTTTTTCCACCAATTAAAAGCTTCCACGTGTCCTTCTCCTTCACAAGAAATATTTTCCAGATCGCGTTTTTGATAGAATGCATTTCAGAAGAAGATCAAAACATCAAAGTTGCTCGTTTTGAAGAGACGAATCCAATGGTGTTAATCAATTAACATATAATTCATTGGATCAAAAACCCCCAAATGAGTTCATCACCTTCAAAGAGGATATGCAGAATTCCTCCACGTGTCAAGCAATGATTGGTCTGAACACGTCACATCTCCAACAAACTCTCAAGTCTAGCCTATAAATACACATCTTGTACTTCATTTGTGGTAGTAGTTAATTTTCAGAAAACACCTAGTTCTCTCAATTTCCCTTTTCTTCTTTTTCCCTCCTTTTCACCTAACAACTCAAGAGCCTGACAAACTCTTGAGTTTGTTAGTTAGTTAGAACCTTGTAACTACCATTTGTAACAGAATTCATAAATAAAATTTCAAATTCCAGTTTTCCCGCCAAAACTTGTTCTTCAATTCCTGCTACTTTACTGCTGTTGTGTGATCACATTGTTGCTGTTTGAAGTTTGTTATGATCATACATTGATCATAACTGGCTTTGTTGAAGATTTGTTGCTGTTTGATCATAATTCCAGTTCATTCCTAGTTCTTGAAGGTTTCATATGCAGAATGATGAGTTGTAGCTGTTTTGGTGATTGATTTGAGTTGATAGCTAGTGATAGGTGGTGGTATCACTAGGGCAAGAGAGCTCAGCGCTCCTCTTCTACCCAAAGGATAACTACAAAAGGTTTCTGAGTTTCTGATTTAAGTTCCTCTAAACAGTTCCTGCATGCTCAATTCACTAGTGTAATGATTGATGGCTGCCTGATTCTATTTGATTAGTTGCTGATTGATATTGTTTGAGTATTTGTAGTTTAGCTTTCTCATACTTGTGCTTTTGTATTCAATCTTGTAGATTTAAGCTCATTTTCAGTAATCTTTAGTCCATTAGCTACTTTTAGTTCTAGACTTGGTTATTGCTTAATTTCAGTCTCATTAGCTTTCATTTTGTGCATTAAAACAAGTCTGCTATAGCTCTTAATTCAGTTCTAATCATAGCTTAATAATCCTTTGTAAAAGTTTGATCATAATCAGATAAGGTGTGTTTGGGACTAGTTGTAATTCAGAATTCAAGTGTTGTTAATTAGTGTTTAAGTGTTCATTTCTACTCATTAGAAGTTAACAAGTGTTTTTGAGTCAATTGTAAGTCCATAAAATAGTCAAACAGGCAATTGGTTGATAAAAAGTTTGGGTCATACCTTTAAACAGCTTTTAGTTCAAAACTTGTCAGATTCATGTGCTTATTTCTCTTTCAAATCTTAATGAAATTTGCTCAAACCAGTTTCCAGTCTTAGCTTATAACATAATCTTTCAGTATCTAGGAGGAAATTCTACAGTTTCAAGAAATAAGCAAGAAAATAGCTTATTAGTTAAGACCTGAGCAAATTGCATTCTCTGATATGAATTGCTTACTGTTTTACTAGTTCTAATAATCCACTTCATAAAAGTCCTTATTTTCTTTCACAAATCAGTTTAGAAAGGTTTGGATATGAAGTTTTGAGATTTTGAGCTTTTTCAAAAATCTGGTCAACGTTTGGTCAACATAAGCTCATTTGAGCTTATTTTCAGATATTTGGCTTATTAGTGGATGAAATTTGTTCTAGTTTGATTTCCCCTGCTTTAAATCAAGTGCTTATTCATTTTCTTTACAAAAATCAAGTTGTGGATGTTTGGATTAAGCTGTAGCTTATTTTGAGCTTATTGATAAGCACTCTTTTGCTTATCTTGAACTTTTAGCTTATTTCCTTGAATACACGTAGTTGTAATTGGATTTTAGAAGTTTTGCAAGTGGTTTCAGCTTATTTGGTTGAGAAATAAGCTCAAACGAGCTTATTATTTCCTTGTGCCCGTTTTTGGTTATAAATTTGATTTTATTGCACTTTAGTCCCTGGATTTCAAGTAGTGTTTTAAACCTAGCTTAATCTTCCTAATTTCCTGGTATTTGCAATAATCAGTCCTTACATTTGTTAAGTTTGTTAATTTCAGTTTTAAAGTTTGTTAGTTTGTTAACATTTGGTTAGTTTGTTAGAATTTTTACAAGTTTAGTCCTTTTAGTTAACTGTTTTACATTTTTAGTCCTTGTTACTTCTAGAATTTACATTTCAAGCATTTACATTTCATAGAAATTACATTTTTAGCCCTTATAGTTTTATATTTTGCATTTTAATATTTTACTTGAATAAAATTTGGAATTTGCAATTTGTTTTACGTATAAGTAGGTTTATATTTTTCATTTTTACTTAGTGTTGTTTGAATTAGCAATAGATTACCAAGCAAGCTTGAACAACCAAAAACAATTATAAATTTGATATTGATTGGACTTTCTATTAGTTAAGAACTGAGAAAACGAACTTGCATTATACACATTTCAAATGGCGCCGCTGCCGGTTCTTTGACTACACGAGAGACTATCGATTGACGGTTTTCATTGGCTTTTGGGATCCGTTCACTTTGTGAACGTTATTTTTACGTATTATAAATCAAAAACAAATAAAAAATCAAAAAAATAAAAATATATAAAAACTAAAAAATTAACAAAACAATTCTTTTCCTAAAGAATTGACCAAAAAAAATTAAAAAATCCAAAAAGCAATTTTTTTTCTAAGAGATTGCACCCAAAAATATATATTATTGGATTCTCTCGGTTTTTATGTACATATAGTATTTTCCTTTAAAAACTCATAAATACAAAAATATTTTCCATATATTATTATAAGTAAATACGTATACGTATAAAAACAATCAATCTACATATCTTCCATAAGTATTGCCGAGGCAATACACCGTGTTGAGGGGCGCTCCGGTCCTTGACACGCGTATCGATCAAACAAAATAAAGCAAGAATAGATAAATACTCTCAATAAGCAATAATTCGAAGAATACGAACATTTAAGTGAATAGAAAGGCGATGTGCTATAAAATGCCATCTAAGGGTCAATAGGTACTTAAGTGCTTCGCGCCACCTAACCCCCCGTTCACTTGGGAGTATTCTAAGAAGGAAAGCTTCATTGAGGGTCTTGCACCCAAAGTAGTATTACATATATTGTTATTTTCTTGTGGATATTTAATATCGAAACTCGAAGAGGATAATCTTATTCTTTTCAAAGTCACACGAGAGCTTCCCTCTCATTCCTCGTATTGAGTTGCATGCTCACTCGCGGGCGTGCACAAATACCGATTGGTGTACAACCTCTTCCTCCGAAAAGGAAGAAGAAAAGAAAGAGTAAGACCACCACCGTCCACCAAGCCGATCACGAGAATCGTGCTTTGTCACCACCACAAGGAGCCATGGCTGTTGATAACCGTACTTTGTTTGAACGTATGCAAACCAACATTCATGGATTTGTTAGTGCCATTAAGATTCCCGACTATCCCGCTAACACATTTGAGCTACATACATCTATGATCAATATGGTTGCTGCATCACCTTTCTATGGAAAACAAAATGAGGATCCCCATGCTCATCTTAAGAGATTCCTTTCACTTTGCAATACCATTAAGCATAATGGGGTTCCACCGGATGTCATTAGATTGTTGTTAGTGTCATTTTCACTAGATGGGAGTGCTAAGCATTGGTTAGACACCCAACCACCCGATAGTATCACCACATGGGAAGAGTTTACCACTAAGTTTTTGAACAAATTCTTTCCCCCACAAAAGACTATGGCTTTGAGGAATTTGATTATGGGCTTTACACAAAAACCTAGTCAATCCTTTGGTGATGCTTGGGAAGAGTATAGTGAGTTGTTGAGGCGATGCCCTAATCATGGAATGGATGATTTAAGCCAAATCAATACTTTCTACAATGGCCTTAAACCTCACCACCAAGATTCACTAAATGCTTCCGCGGGAGGGAGTATTCATTTCAAGACATACCAAGAGGCTTTAACCATTATTGAGACTAAGGCAATGGTTCAAACAAACGATCCATTTGAAGAAAGAGTTCATGTGATCCAAAATACTTCTCAAACACCTTGTGATAACCAATTCCTTAAATACCACCAAGAGATCCTTCAACAAGTTAAACAAGGACAACAAGAAATGACTCAAGAGTTAGTTCAAGCCTTGAAGAGCTTGACATTGAACAATTCCTCAAACAATGTGAATGCCATCACCATTTCTTGTGTTACTTGTGGAGGTCCTCACTCTTATGAACAATGTGACAAGGTGCAAGGTTATCAAGGGGAATGCTATGCTTACCAAGAGGAACACCGTGAACACTTCAAGCCTAACATCAATCCAAATAACCTTTCTTACAAATCCCAAAATTACCTTACTCCACCCGGCTTTCCACCCCAACCACCCACCCAAATTCCACAAAATCCTCCTCAAATTCTAGCAAGGAATCAAGGGCAAAGACAACCATACCAAGGAAATAACTACAAGGCACCAAATCATTTTCAACCTCAAGCAAGTACCTTTTATCCACCAAATCAAGGATTTAACTCCCAACCTTTACCTTTCCAACCTCAAGGTTTTCAAGGTTATGTGCCACAAGAGTTAAACACAATGGATCTTTTGCAAAAGATGAATCAAGAGAATGAAAAGAAATTCCAAGCTATGGACAAGAAAATGAATGACCAATTCAATAAGCTTTTCATGGCATTAAATCAAAGACCACAAGGAGCTTTACCTTCCAACACACAAACAAATCCTAGGGCCAATGTCAATGCTATTACAACAAGGAGTGGTACAACAACAAAGGATCCTTCACCTCCTAAACCTACTATTGTTCAACCCACTTGTGCTCCTACTTGTGATAAGCCTTCTACTTCTACTCCACCTCCTCAAAGTGCTCCTATTCACTCAAACACACCTTCTCAACCACCTCATACTTCTCCTTCACCTTCCACACTTCCCAATGAAGAGGCTAACAAAGACAAATCTTCCACTACAACACCTATTCCACCTACACCCCAACCTACTCTTCCATACCCTTCAAGGTTGAAAAAGGACAAGTTAAAGAACAAAGATGACATACAAGTCTCCAATTTCTTAAGGATGTTCAAGCAACTCAATATCAACATATCCTTTGCGGAAGCTCTTGCTTATATGCCAAAGTTTGCTAAGATGTTCAAGGATTTGCTCTCAAACAAAGAAAAATTGGTTGACTTGCCCAACACATCACTTAATGAAAATTGTTCCGCGGTGTTACTTAAAACCTTACCAACAAAACTTGGAGATCCGGGGCGCTTCTTGATACCTTGTAATTTTCCCGGTGTTGAAAATTGCATGGCTTTGGCGGATTTAGGGGCAAGCATAAATCTCATGCCTTTATCGGTTTGGAAACAACTCTCTCTTCCCGAGCTCACCCCCACTAGGATGACTCTTGAACTAGCCAACCGAACCATAGCTCACCCCGTAGGTATCGCGGAAGATGTGTTTGTAGGTGTGGATAAGTTTACCTTTCCGGCCGACTTTGTAGTGGTCGATTATGACATGGATCCTAGAGTGCCTTTGATTGTTGGTAGACCGTTTTTGAGAACGGGTCGTACCTTGATAGATGTGGCGGAAGGAGAATTAATTATGAGAGTAGAGGATGAGAAAGTGGTGTTTAAGCTAGGGAAAGTTTGTGATAGAAAAGAGGTTAAGGAGTCTAGACCTTGTGAGACGATTAACATTGTGGATGTGCTAGATGAAGTGTGTAATGAACACTTTCATGATGCTTGTAAGAATGCTAGTGATGAGATTCCACATGTTGAAACCGTGGCCTCAATTGCTCCCTCTTTAACACCTTTTGGAGAGAGTGATTTCCTCTTGGAGGAATTTGAGTCCAACTTTCTTGGTGATGATGATTCTCCCATTAATTGGGAAGAAGATATTCTTACAATCCAAAAGTTGCTCAATGAGGACCCTATTCCTTCACCTATTCCACAAGAGATTACCATTGAGGAACCTTCCATAGTGAAACCTTCCATAGAGAGTCCACCTCCCATTGAACTTAAGGAACTTCCATCCCACTTAGAATATGCTTTCTTAGAAGGAAAAGACCAATTACCGGTGATTATTGCTAAGGAATTGAAAGAGGATGAGAAGGAGCAACTTATTGAAGTCCTTAAGAAACATAAGAAGGCTTTAGCATGGAAAATATCCGACATAAGGGGAATTGATCCACATTTTTGTACTCACAAAATCCTTATGGAGGATGATTATAAACCCGCCATTCAAAACCAAAGGAGAGTTAACCCAAAAATTCATGAGGTTATTAAGAAAGAAGTGATTAAACTCTTAGATGCGGGTATGATTTACCCCATTTCCGACTCTCCATGGGTTAGCCCGGTTCATTGTGTTCCAAAGAAGGGTGGAATCACCGTGGTGCCTAATGAGAACAATGAGCTTATTCCCACGAGACTTGTAACCGGTTGGAGAGTTTGCATTGATTATAGAAAACTCAATGAGGCAACTAGGAAAGACCATTTCCCGCTTCCCTTTATGGATCAAATGCTTGAACGCTTAGCGGGAAATGAGTACTATTGTTTTCTTGATGGCTTTTCGGGTTATTTCCAAATCCCTATTGACCCTAAGGATCAAGAAAAGACCACATTCACTTGTCCATACGGTACATTTGCTTACAAGAGGATGCCTTTTGGCCTATGTAATGCACCGGGGACGTTTCAAAGGTGCATGATGGCAATTTTCCATGATATGATAGAGCAAACCATGGAGGTTTTTATGGATGACTTTTCTGTATTTGGGAACTCCTTTAGCTCGTGTCTCACCAATCTTGAGAGAATGCTTAAGCGTTGTGAGGAAACACGTTTGGTGCTTAATTGGGAGAAATGTCATTTTATGGTGAAAGAGGGAATTGTTTTAGGACACAAGATATCCAATAAGGGATTAGAAGTTGATCGTGCCAAAATTGATGTGATTGCTAAGCTTCCCCCACCCACCTCGGTTAAAGGTGTGAGGAGTTTCTTAGGTCATGCGGGTTTTTATAGGTGCTTTATACAAGATTTCTCTAAGATAGCTAGACCGATGACTCATCTCTTGGAGAAAGAGGCTCCTTTCATTTTTGACCAAGCTTGTTTAGAATCTTTTGAGACACTTAAGGAAAAATTGACAAAGGCTCCCGTTTTGGTTTCTCCAAATTGGGAATTACCTTTTGAGCTTATGTGTGACGCTAGTGATTATGCGGTGGGGGCCGTCTTAGGACAAAGAGTTAATAAGCATTTCCAACCTATACACTATGCGAGTAAAACCATGACCGGTGCACAACTTCATTACACTACCACGGAAAAAGAGTTGCTTGCTATAGTATATGCTTTTGAGAAGTTTAGACCATACCTTGTGCTTTCCAAGACCATAGTGTATACGGATCATTCCGCTCTCAAGTATCTTATGACAAAACAAGATGCTAAGCCTAGGCTTTTGAGATGGGTTTTGTTGCTTCAAGAGTTTAAGATAGAGATTCGTGATAAAAAAGGGGCCGAGAATTTAGCGGCGGATCATTTGAGTAGACTTGAGCATCCTTTTCAAGGAGATTTCCCACATCAAGAAATCAATGAATCCTTTCCATTAGAGGAGCTCATGTCTATCTCTTCCCAAGAGGATGCCACACCTTGGTTTGCGGATATTGCAAACTATCTTGTGGGCAATGTGCTTATTGAGGGTCTTACTTACCAACAAAAGAAAAAGTTTCTTAAGGAAGTTAAGTATTACTTTTGGGATGATCCATATCTTTTTAGGCAATGTGCGGACCAAATCATTCGACGGTGTGTAGATGGGCCCGAGGCATTTAAAATCTTAGAGGCATGTCATAAAGGACCTACGGGTGGACATTTTGGGCCTAACTACACCGCTAAGAAAGTCTTTGATTCGGGTTACTATTGGCCTTCCATTTACAAAGATGCTCAAGAGATGGTGAAATTTTGTGATGTTTGTCAAAGACAAGGAAAAATTACACAACGTGATGAGATGCCACAAAATTTTATCCAAGAGTGTGAGATATTTGATGTATGGGGAATAGATTTCATGGGACCTTTTCCATCCTCTAAGGGAAACAAGTATATACTTGTGGCGGTGGATTATGTGTCCAAGTGGGTGGAGGCTAAAGCCTTACCTACTAATGATGCTAGAGTGGTTGTAAAGTTCTTGAAACAATTGTTTGCTAGATTTGGTGTACCTCGGGCCATCATAAGTGATCGTGGTACTCACTTTTGTAATGATCAATTCACGAGAGTTATGAAGAAATATGGAGTGAATCATAGACTTTCTACCGCGTATCACCCTCAAACAAATGGCCAAACCGAGGTCACAAATCGTGGTTTAAAGAGAATTTTAGAGAGAACGGTGGGAGAGCATAGAGCTTCTTGGTCGGATAAGCTTGATGATGCTTTGTGGGCGTTTAGGACGGCTTTTAAGACACCAATTGGTTGTACTCCTTATAGGCTTGTCTATGGAAAAGCGTGCCACCTCCCATTTGAGTTAGAACATAAGGCATCTTGGGCTCTCAAGTGGGCTAACTTTGATTTAAACCAAGCCGGTTCACATAGGAAAGATCAAATCAATGAGATGGATGAGTTGAGAGCCAATGCCTATGAGAATTCTTTGCTATACAAGGAAAAGTCTAAGAAATTGCATGATGCTAAGATTAAGAATCGTGAGTTCAAAGTTGGAGAGCCGGTTCTCCTCTTTAACTCAAGATTGAAGCTTTTTGCGGGCAAGCTTAAGTCGAGATGGTCCGGTCCATTCACTATTGTTCAAGTGTTTCCATATGGAACTCTTGAGTTGTCCCAACCCGATGGTCCAAATTTTAAAGTGAATGGTCACCGTGTTAAGCATTACTTTGGGGAGGACATTTCCGTTGAAATGGTCCAAGAGGTCCCCATTTTCCCCATGAATTAATTCATTGAGGGACGAGTCGAGCTAGAGACTCATTAACTCAAGCATCGTATAACTAGGTTAGAGTGTTGTAGGTTAGAAATAAAGGCATAGATTTGGAGATAAGTGTAGGGGAGACCTTCTTTTGTCTTCATGCTTGTTTGTAGGGTTGCTCACTCATCTCATGCTTTGGAGCTTATGGAGGAGGCCCTTGTATCCGGTTCACTTTGTTACTTTAGTGATTTTTCATTGACACGTTGTGCTTAAACTTGATTTCACTAATAGTAGTCCTTTCCTTAACTTGGGTTAAGCAAAGTCTATTCATTGTCATAAGTGTAGGGGAAGTTTTTATACTTCCATGCTCTTAAACATTGAGGACAATGTTTAGCTTAAGTGTAGGGGGGTCTTTTATCGAAGTGACCTTACCTAGACCATTGCCTTAACTTCATGATAATTTGGAAAATTGGATTTTCAACATTTTTCAAATTTTTGATCTACTTTGGCCAACAAAAATATGCATTCATAATTTTTGCATCAATCATTTTTCATTTGCATAACACATTTGCATTGTATATATTTCTTCTTTTCTTTTATTCAAAAATATATAAAAAGGAAAAATATAATAAAACATGGTTTTAACAAGTTTAGACTTCTTTGACATATTAGGCCCGCCATGGATATTTTGACTCAACCCGAGTTTGCTTATTTTAGCACTCTCTAGCTAGTATCCTTAACCATGTAGTCCTTCATTGGTCTATTAGGCTAAGCTTCCACCAATTTCATTATTTGAGATTTTAAATTTGTGGAGAATGGGAAATGATAGAGTTGAAGCAAGTGTAAAAGGGCTAGATAGACTTCATGGCTATTACTTGTGGCTAAACCCTTCTCTTCTTGACCTCTATTTTCTTCGCTTGTATATAATTGTTAATAAATAATCAAGTACGGTTTTAATTGGTTCGTAATCTCTTATGCATTTTTGGCTAATCATTTATGGTTGATATGAGTACGTCTTAAGATTCTAAGTTAGCACGTTTTATGTGTACTAGACTTGTGTCATGCTCCATATTTAGCGGGTGTTTTTCCTTTTCTTCTTTGCAAATTTCTTGGTGAGGAATAAAGAAAAATAAGAGCGGCTTATGAAAAAAAAATGAGTGGCTAGAAAAAAAAAAGAAAAAAAAAAATAATGCAAGACTCCCAAGAGGGGCAGTGTGGTGTTAATTATAGTGACTATTGAGTTCCAATATTACCTTGACGGGTTGCGGGGATTCAATAGATTGCTCCAATCCAATTATTTACTTGACGGGTTGCGGGTTGAAGATCCAAAATCTCAAAAAGATGCGGATGTAAATTATTGCGTGAGTTTTATTTTTCTTTCCTTAGCGAGTGTGTAGTTTACTTATGAAAGCATGACATGAGGATTTTAACACATAAGGCGAATGACTTATTACTCCTTAATACGGACTTATATTAATTGTGAGCGGTTTTTCAAGTAATGGATGAGAAGATTTACTTAGGATTAAAACCGTGCTTCCTTATTTTTGGATTTTACACTTCTTATATTTCACACGCTTGAATAATGACAAATTTGCCCACAAGCAATTTGCTCAATTAATAACCCGGTTCCACATTTAATTGTCATGAATAAGTTGATGCACTTTTTACTTGCTGAATGCAATGATCCCATTTATAAGCTTGGTATGGGGAAAGTGAAACTTGAGGGTGATAAGTATTCATGGTACCAAAGCCCTAATCTAATGTAATTGTTTTCTTTATGAGTTATTTCCATCAAAACCATTCTATGAAAAATCTAAAAAGATATATAATAGAATTGTTTTCTTTGCATTGCATTGTAAATATTCAAAATCATGCAATCATCTAGTTTAGAGAAGTGTAGATGCATCTCATATGGCCAAGGTGGATTAATTATGAGGGAAATGTAAATTTTTAAGCCTTGAAAGATAATATTGCATGAGGACATGGCAATGCCTCAAGTGTAGGGGAATTTGATATGAGCTTAAACTCATATCCTTTTTATCAACAAATAACCCTAAAACATGACAAGCAAAATACCCATTTATCTTGTAAAAAGCAGTGTTATGTGGTATGTTTGTGTTTGTGTGATC